>CAOLHI010006510.1:0-30903 GCA_948474755.1 Ctenosaura bakeri
CTGTGCTGCAGGGTGTGGACACAGGATGAGGGAGAGGGCTGTTGGTGCTGCACACGTGACCGCTCTCTGCTCCCCACAGGCCTTGGAGCTTGGCGTCCCCTCCATGCAGCTGGGAGAAATAGCCCTTTTCCTGGCTGGCCCAGCCTGTGCCTATGGTCACCTGGGCAGGTAAGGCCTTCAGAGTCCTGCTCGGCTCGGGCTGGAACCGCAGAGGGCAAAATTCTACTGCTGTGGGTAGAATCAGCATCCCTGCGCCCCCGCATTCACTTGTTCCTCCTCCTCCTCCTCCTGGCCAACTCTGCAGGGAGCCTGACATTCCCACAAATGCCACATTGCTCTACGAAGTGACCATGCTGCAGGTGCGGGACGGCCCTGATCCGGCGCTCTTGCCAGCCCTGGAGCGCCTCCGCCTGGGCAATCATAAGCGGGAGTGGGGCAACTTCCACTTTGAACGGGAGGACTACCAGCAGGCCCTGCACTGCTACCAGCAAGCCCTGTGCCTGCTGCTATTGCCAGAGGGAGGTGAGGCATGTGGGTCCCTGGAAGGTGTGGAAAGCACCATGTTGCGGGTAGGGGACATGTCCCAGGAGGGGGAGACTGCTGGGTGAGTTCTAGGGGGGGATGAAACATTCCATTTGGGCAAGGGAGAGGGCTGAGTTCCCGTGTGGCCCCATATCCAAGTACAGCAGAAGCCATCCCATGTTGGCACTCTCCCTGCTTAAAGGAGAGGAGTTCAGCTCAGTTCCCAAAGCCCAGCTGGGCCCCTGAAAGTGGGCACAGGGGCTGGGGGCTGCCTGGCCAGACCCTCTGCCTGGGAGTGAGGCCTCCTCCACCCGGTCCTCCTCCAGGCTGCCTGAGTCCAGAGGAGGAAGAGGAACAGCAAGACCTGTGGATCAAATGCCTCAACAATCGTGCGGCTGCCCAGCTGAAGCTGCAGCGGCCAGAGGAGGCCTTGGCATCCTGCAATGAGGCACTGCGGCTGGACCCAGACAACGTCAAGGCCCTCTTCAGGAAAGGCAAGGTGTGGCCCGCCCCACAGGGTAGGCTGAGATGGAGGCCCCTTAGGGTCCTTCCCCCACAGTACTGACTAGACTGAGCCTGGAGGGAAAGAACTGCTGTGGCCAGAATTGGGGGTGGGGGGGAGGCGGGGAGGGGGAGGGGGAGGGGGCAAAGCCCAGGCACCCTCACCCTGTGGTCACACTCTCTGTCCTGCAGCTGCTCTCTCAGCGGGGAGAAGATGAAGCCGCCATGGCTGTTCTGAAGCGAGCCCTCCACCTGGAGCCAACCACAAAGGTGAGGCAGCACAACACGGAGCTGTTGTGGGGCTGGGCAGGAGGTTTGGGTGTCCTGGAAGAGCTCCCCCTTCTCTCTGGCAGCACCCCCTGTGGCTGGCACACTTCCTTCAAGGGCACCATGTACACAGCACTGGGAGGACTGGGCTCAGAGGGAGTGGGCACTGCAGCCAGAACCCGCTTCAAACAGAAGGTGCTTGTCGTTCGCTGCCAAGGAGGGCTAGTGCCTCCTCTTGTCTGCCTTCCAGGCCATCCATGCTGAGCTCTCCAAGCTGGCCAGGAGGCAAAAGGGGCAGAAGGAGACCCCAGCCAGCTCCAGCCGAACTATCCAAGAGGATTCTGCAACTGCTCCCGGGGCTCACAGCCCTCAGGTTCGTCAACTGAGCAAAGGGGTGGGGGCCCCACAGCAGAGCTGCCTCCCTTCCAAAGCCCACCCCCTTCCTCTTTCTCCTGGGCCCTCTCCTCACACACACCCCATGCCTGGATGCAGGGAGAGCAGTGTGCGGTCCCCAATTCCATGCTGCTGGATGGGCTTTTGGGAGGCCAAGAAGCCCACTTGCTTGCTCTCTCTGGCTCTCCCGTTTGCAGCCAGAGGCCCCTGCCCCACAGCCAAGCTGAACAGTCTAAGTCCTGTGGAGAAGTCTGCAGCTGCTGAGCCGGGAAACCACTTTGGTGGAGCCACAGGGAAGGCGCTCTGGCTTCCAAAGTCAGAAGGACTGGTGGACGCTTCCTTCCCTTCACATGACTGAGGAGGAGTTGCCCAGCAGGGTCCCGACCCAGCCCTTTGCCACCCGGGACTGTCTGTTGATGCACTGCCGACTGTGCTCTGGGCCGGTGCCTGTTCTGGAGTTTCTTCCTCCCCTTGACTATGAGTCACAGTAATCTTTCTTGCAAGCCCTGGGAAAGCCTCTTTCTCCAAGCCTGGCACATCGGGGGCATCAGTCGCTCTGCAGCCCAAGCCTCCTTGGCCACCTGGTCCCTGGGCTGACAGAGGAGAGGAACAAAAACCTGCCTCATTCTCCCCGTGTTGCAACCTCCGTAATGACACACATTGCTGACTCTGGACCTGTGGCTCGTCTGGACCAATCGCTGGGACTTTCCGTAGGATGTCCAACTTCCAGCTGGTTAAATGTTTTCTCAGAACATCGTAATAATAACAATGGTGATGATGCCCAAAAGCAACATGGTGGCTTTGGCTTGCTGAGTTTCTCTGCCTCCCTGCCTTGAACTGCAGCTCTGGGGCCACGTAGCTGAGTCCAGTGCCATGGCCCCTCTTTCTCCTTCTTTCTGCTGGAAGTCAACAGGCCAGTGTAGTTGCTCCTGAGCACGGTTGTGTGGAGCAGTTGCCTGAGCGCACGAGGGGGTGAGGGGGCCCAGAGGGGTTCTGCTGAGAGACCAGCTGCCCCCTCTGCCCTGCTCTGGGTTTCGTCCTTCAATGGTGCCGGGGGCTCTGTGCTCCTCTGGGGGCTTCGCTCTGCCCTGCCCTCCTGAGCAGTGGCAAGGCACACATACTTTCCCAGGGCAACAGCAGGGAAGGCAAGAGGGCAGCACACAGACACACGCGGGCTTCCTTCGCAGGCAATTGTGGGAGACATTTCTCTTCTGACCTCACAGGGACCCCCCCACTGCTAACACTGGACAGAAAGCGGCCCCCTCCCCCACTTTGGGGGCCACATGTGTGGAAGGGACCCAGTGAAGCCTTTCTCACAGGCATCCCTCCTGCCCCGGCTGGGGCTTGGTGCCAGGCAGGTAGGTTCAGGAGCAGCCTGTCTGTGGGGAGAGTGGGGCGGAGGCCTCAGGCAGGCCAGCAGGGTTTCCCGAGTTCATTCCATTCTTGTTTCTTTCCGCTGTATGACTGAGGGCGTTTCTGCTGCTGGCCGAGAGTGCAAACACTGTGCTCCATGCTGCGTGCATGCACGCCTGTGTGTTTGGTGGCGCCTGTCTGCTGCCTCAGGCAGCGTTACATCTTGACCACAGAGACCCATGCCTTGCTGTTCTGGTAAGCAGGAAAATGGAGGCATCAGGGGCTGGTGGGAGAGGGGCTGGCCAGACTTGACCCGGTTCTTAATGTGGGGAGCGCAGCCACAGGACTTGGAGGAGCCCTAGAGATGAGGATGTCGTGTGCCCCCACCAGAGTTGGGGCCAACGGGCCAGCCACCACGGCAGAGTGGTTTGGGCATCGGACTGTGACTTTGCTCAACCAAGGAGCTTGTGCACGTCACACACTCTCAGCCCCAGAAAACCCCACAACTGGGATGGAAACATGAACCACAACCAGGAGAGATTGTAGAATTCCAAAGGCTTGGGGGTGGCTTCCCCTTGTGGGGGTAATTAATTAATGGGGTGAACATGCTTTGTGCCAAACCCACTTTCACTGCCAGGCAGGGCCTTTTAGAACCAGCAAATGAAAGCACAGGTGGACGGCCTCTCTGGGGGCTGTTACGATGGGGGCAGTCCTGCAAGTGGGGCCATCCCACCCAGCCACACCCAGGCCCCCTCCTGTGACCATCCTTTGAGCCTGAAAGCTGCTCAGGGTTCTCCTTCTTTTTCCCATGGAGACCCACAAATGACGCGGCAGAAGCAGAAGGCAAACAGATGGACGGATGGACAGACAGACGGATTGAATGAGGAGCAGTTGCTGCTGAAAGAGGCGCTGGAGCCCCATGGAGCAAGCCGCCACCCCACGAAAGGCTTTGCCTCACCTGCCGTGCCCTGCAGAGGGACTCTACACTGGCTGAATGCGCATGGCCGGGGAGGGGCCCGGCTGGGGAGGGGGCTCTTGGTCCACAGCCAGGCTGCAGCTGAGCTTAAGTGGGAAGGGGCCTCCCAAACTCTCTGCTGCACCTAAGGGGGGGCATTGTGGGAGGTGGAGGTGTACAGAGAGGAGAGCCATTCAGCCTTGTTTCCCAACTGGCTGGAGCAATTTGGGCTAAGGATGTCCTCCTGCCACATTCACAAACCCACAGCCACACGATGAACCCTGCCTCCATGCTTCCAGGTCTCAAACCCAAGAATGTGATCAGGACGAGTAGAGCAAGCAACAGGTGGAGGGCACAGTCCTGCCAGGGAGGGGCTGGCGGAGCTCCCCCACAGCACCCAGCGAAGGTTGGCCTCAGGGACAGACCAGGACCTGGAAGGGAGAGCCGTGAAGTCTGAAACACCCCTGCCTCCATCCAAAACTTGGTCCTTTGAGGGTTGGGGAGAGGCAGCCCTATTAACTTTGAGCTCTAAGATGTCAGCAGCACCCCCCCTCCAAACCCACCTTCTCTCTAGTCAAAGCTGGTTTTCCTCACTGAATGCTTCCTGCCCACCTTCTGTGCCAAGGAACAGATGGGGGCATGCCTCCAAACGGCACAAGCCCAAAGCCCTGCCGGTGATTCTTGGGTCACAACTTCCAAGCCAGGGCACTCAAGAGGCTCCATATATACACACGCTTGAGGAGCCTTGTAGCTGAGTGAGATTTTATTGGCAGAAGCAGCACCATAGTTGTGATGGGCACCAGCCCCCTTCACTGCCCCCCGCAGCGTCTCTTGCCACCCAGCTCCACACACTGGTTTCTTCACCTCCCACCAACCATCAGCCTACACAGAAGCACCGTGCCACCTCCTCACTCCTGAAATCAGATGCCAGGCAGTGCCAAGCCCGTTCCCCTGCCACCCCCACTGCACAGCCATTCCCTTTTGCTGTGGCCCCTCTGTCCCACTGGTGGTTCCTCTTGGGGTTAGTCTCGGACCTAAGCAGCAAAGAGCTAGAACGGTCTCAAGGTCTGCCAGTCTGGCTTCCCAGTGCGGCCAGAAATCCATGACTTCAGTGCTGTCCCTTGCACCCTCCTCCTCGTCCTTCCACAGCAAAGGCTGCCATGGCATCAGCAGCCAAGCGTGTTCCCTTCCCTCCGTGCCCATTTAATGGAGCCTTGTCACCCGCAGTGGTGGGGAGGCACATCAAGAGCAGCTGTGGCATCTCTTTCTCGCCAACCTGTGCAGAAGCCCCCTTTCTCCTGTGCTGATTTGTCTTGGCTGAGCACACTGTGACCAGCACCAGCATGTGTGGCAAGACCACTGCCCTCGGGCCACACCAATCTCTTGGCAGGAAGTCTTGGGGTTGGACCCTGATCTGGCACCCACGCCTCCTCCCTCGGAAGAGCCGTTGGCGGTCTCGGCAGGTGGCCAGGTGTATGGCAGGAAAGGCAACGGAGCCCGTGAGCCAAGGCTACGTGGCAACGCCGACGCGATGAAGGGCACGCCGTCTCCGGCGTATAATGCGCAGGAGGGGCCGGCTTCCCTGCCGCTGGCGTGAGTCCGGGAGGCAGAGTGGGCCCAGGAGGAGCCAGAAGTAGAGGAGGACGCAGGCCCAGCCAGACGCAACCTTGACCCAGAAGGTGGACCAGCTGCCATGCGTGAAGGTGGTCTCCAGTTCCGCATTCTCGTAGCTGCAAAGAGAGGGGGGGCCGCACGGCAATGCTTTGGACAGACCCTGCTTTCTGTACCTCCCATCCCCGTCACTGCGGGAGGGGGGCATCTGAAGGGGCGAGGCAGAGCACAGAGTGAGGAACCCCTGTGTGGCAATGGGGCAGGGGCAGGGGCTGCTGCAGCTGCTGTAGGCGGTGGGGGGAGAACTGGCGTGGTCTCTCCCCCACCGGTCAGCCTGAGCCGCTTTTCCCCTACCTGAACCAGTTGGTGAGGGTCATCATGACGTAGAGGGAGGCCAGGAAGAAGACAAAGTGGAAGGTGGAGTAGCTGTAGATGACCTGGTCGTGCTCATTGTGGACGATCCTCTGCCCCGCGGGGGACGCCTCCTGGTCATATCTTTGCCCTGTTCCAGGTTTGAAAAAAAAAGAGCCCCCAAGTCATGGGTGCAAGCGACTCCATGCCAAGCTGGGCTCTGGCTTTCATGGGATGCCCTGCTGTGGGCAAACCCACCTCCTCTGCACTCCCTCACTTTAGCCTGTGGGGACAGGCTTCAAAAAGAGCCCCCTCCCTCTAGACCCTGGGGCAGCCCCATGCTGCAGCTGCCCACAGTGAGGCAGGGAAAGGCTGGTGGGCCCCAAGATGCCCCACTCACCTGCCAGCTCCTCTTCCATCTTCTCTGGGCAACAGAAGCAGCAGGAGGGATTCTGTGGGGAGGGAGAGCACACAGTCACCTGGTGGGAGGATCTCTGCCCCCCACACCCATTGGCTCCAACAGGATGCGATGCGCACACAAGCGGCTTTGCAGGCAAAACGGAAGATGCTAAAGCTGGTGGGTCGGAGGGTGCTCTCGTCCAGGAGGAAGCAGGAGAAGGGCCTGCCCAGGCCCTGTTTGGGCTCCGGTCCATCTCCGACTCACCTTAAACTCGAAGCTGTAGATCTTGATCATCCACAGGGGCCCAAACATCCCAGCAAGCATGGAGGCCTCGTTGCTAGGGCAGGGAAAAGGGCAAGGCAGAAGGCATCAGGAGTGCTGCCAACCTCTGCGGCGAGGGCACAGAAGACCAGCTGGCAGGGGGATGCCACACTTCTCCCACAAGGTCGACACCCCTCTGTGCCACAGAAGCCTCCCAAACCGCAGCCCTGCAGCCCAGGGAGGCCCCCATTCCCCCAGTAAGGGGGAGGGAAGAGGCTGAGTTGCTGCAAGGTCCGGCTGCTGTCCTGCAAAGCAGGGCCAGAGGGAGGTCAGGGTCGATTTGGCTGGTCCTTCCAAAACAGGAGCAAAGTGCAGGCATCCAAGGGCTTGAAGAAGGAACAATGGATGCAGCAGCCTCTCCCAGAGCTCCTGTGCTTAGGGGGAGGCGAGGGGCATCAAGGGGGGGATCCTCCAAGCCCCCTCTCCCCATTCCCAAGCTAAGAGTCAGGCCGCCTGCCTTCCTTCCTCCAGGGGCTGGTACCCACCAGGCAAAGAGGACGCAGGCATACATGACAGCTGCCCCCAGGACAGCCACTGTGGTGTCTTCGGTCTGCATCCCGTCCCTGCTCACGCTGGGGAAGCAGATGGTCAGGTTCTGGCCCTTATATTGCACTGGGGGTGCAAAGAGAGGGAAGAAGGGGTGACGGTCAAGGAACAGGGCCCATATCAGGTGTCCCAGAGGGGCCCCAAGGTGGGCCGAGGACAGAGACCCACTCACCCTTCTCTGGTGGCCGGCTGGAGAGGGCCGAGAAGGTCAAGTACATCACGTAGCAGCAGATGATGGAGGCCTGCAAGGGGCTGGAGCGTGGTTGTCCTGCCAGAGGCAAGCAGAAGGTGGCCAGCAGGTAGGGGAGAAAAGGTCAGTGCCAGGGCCCAGAGGAGCAATCTTGCTCTGCCAAGACCCCTCTCCCTCCCCAACCTGGCAGGGCAGCCCCAGGGCTCCTTCCCCGGCCAGGAGCACCCTGCCTCCCATATGCCCTGCAAGCATCCTTGTCCTCCCTGCCACCACACTTCCCCCACTCACGGAGGCGGACGCAGGGCGTGATGGAGGTGAAGGACATGAGCAGGCAGAGGCTGCCATTGAAGGCCAGAAGCCCCTTGTTGAGGACGCAGCCCCCTGGATGGGTGTAGAACTTGTACAAGAAGGTGTAGGCGGTGGAGGCCACCGTGTAGAAGCCTAGTGTGGCCACAAACACAGCCAGGTACCAGCGCTTGTCCTGAGAGGCACCTGTTAGCCTGGAGGGCAGGGGAGAGCGGGTCAGGAGAAGGCCGAACCTTCCTCCGCCTCCCCCCGGGACTCTCTTGGAGGCAAGGGCCCCTCTCAGTCCCCCGCCGCTCCAGCCTGGAGGCGACTCACCAGTTCTTGTTCCAGGTGTGGGCAAAGGCCGTTATCAGCACCAGCTGCACCAAGATGAAGGCAAACCCCCCGCAGACGCCAACCAAGTGCCAGGCTGCCAGAGGAGAGAGGTTGGGAGATCAGGCTGTGAGATTTCCCTCCTGGTTGTGGGGAGACAGAACCTGCTCTCTCACGTCACATCCCAGGAGGTGGGAGCCACCTGCTGGGGCATTCCCACCTTCATTCTCCACGGGGCCGCCCTCCCCCAGGAATTGTGCCTCTATGCATGGGAGCAGGTGTGTGAGAGGGTGCAAGTGCACTGCAACCCTTTGGGTATTCTGGCTCTGCCCTCTGGCTGATCACTGGGGTCGTTTCTACAGCCCTTTTTAGGAAAAGGATTCCACCCCCAGTCCCGCCAGCGTGTGCCCACACCTATCCTGTGCCCCTGCTGAAAGTTCAAAGGGTGGGAGGGCTTCTCACCTTGGATGAAGCGCTGATCTGGGATGAAAAAGGCAGCAGCACACAGTCCCACCAGGATCAGAAATTTCAGGAACCAGAACCTGCAACAGACAGGCCCCATCCCCCCCCATTTGAGGTCATAGACATGACCAGGCAGTAGCCCCCATAATCCCCCTGCCCCCTCATGTGCCAATGGGGGACCGGGAGACATCCTCACCCAGACGGGGGTGGGGGGTGAGCTGGGGGCCCTTCCTTCCTTCCTTCTCACCCATTGTGCAGGAGGGCTCGGAAGTTGTTGCTGGACTTGATGTTGATGAGGAAGAGGGCCTGGGCCAGGTAGAAGCAAGCAGTGCCAAAGCAGACCCGGTAGACGGCGGAGTAGCCCACCAGGATGTCACAGTCAGAGTCCCCTGGGAGATGTTCACATAGCACAGCGTAAAAAGGCACCTGGGGGGAGGGAGGGGTGCACATGCACACATAAGCACATGAGCAAACAACAGCCAATGGCCATTTAGTCCTTCCCTTGTTAACTGCACTACTTTGCTCTTGCCAGCACCAGCTGACCGTTTAAGAAAAGAAGCGAGTGAGAGGAAAGAAGTCATTTGTGCGCCCCACAGCTGACACTAGGGCTGCCCCAGACTGTGCCAAGGCTGCACCTCTCATAGTGGTGTTCCCCCAAAAGGCCAGGGGTCCTGCCGCCTCAGGTGCGAGCAAGCAGGCCTTGACCTGAACAGGGATCAGCCTCGGACCCCTTTTGAAGGCTCCTCTCTGGAAAAACATAGACCAGAGGACCTGCTTCTGGGCACTCCCCCCACGGCTTCTGGGTCAGAGCAGACACTTCTTATGTGGGTGGCCAGGGTGCAGTACAGGCCGTCCCCCGATTCTACCCTCACCCTGGGGTCGACCACTTTCAGGGAGAAGGGCTTCCCTTCTTTGCTCACGTTCTCCTTGATGGCTTCGGCCACCGTGTGGGACAGCATGAAGCAGCAGCTGGCACAGGCCAAGATGTGGAAGAGCATGTAGAGGAGGCGGGTGCCCGTGGAGACCTTGATGCTGGGGCAAGCTGGGCAGCAGAGCCCGCAGGGAGCTGGGCCGCAGCAGCAGCAGATCTGGGGGGACGGGAGAGCAGATACAGCTCAGGTAACAAAGCCAGTGTGTTCCTGGGCATGACTTCTTCTTTGGCAGGAGATTTGGTGCCACTGGCAGAAACAACATGCAAAGAATAGGGAGAGATTTCTATGCCACAAAAAAGAAAAAGAAAAAAGAAGAGCAGTTCAACCTGTTTCAGCAAACTTTTCACTCAGTACTAACAATATATCCATATGAAATGAAACAAGTAGGCTTGGTACACCTTGCTTATGTGAACAAAAACATTTTGACCCTTCTAGAGATCCCTTGAAGGCTGCACCCAGGGATTACTCTTTCTCTTTCACCAGCCTTTGCTCTCTGCCCTGTTTCTATTTTGGTGCCCAAACTTAAAGAATGGTCCCTTTAACAACATGCTGTTCTCTGTTTTAATGTTTTGCTTTGCTGTTCACGGGTGCTCAAGTAAGAGGTTCTAGAGGCAGCCACTGTTTACGGGCTATTACGGGCAAGTGCACACAATTGTGGTCAGGCTGGCTGGAGTAAAATCCACCTCTTTTCTGGCTGAAGCTTTTTTGCACAGCCTACTGCAGAGACGCTGCTGCAATTAAGTGCTGAAAGTTGGGGTTTCTCCCGACTCCCTGTCCCCCTGGCAGGCTAAGCATCCCTCCGTTCGCTGGCAATACGCCTCCCCTCCCCACACCTTCCTGAGGCGTACCTTCCTCCTCCTTCTCAGTTTGGTCTCCAGATAGGGGCCAAGAGGGAGCCCTCTCTTCCGCACACCCCACCACACCCCAGGCAACATGAGGGGTTCTTTCTTTCTCCCTTCCTTCTGGGTTCAGGCCTGTTTTCCCTTCTGTTTTTCTCCAACTCTGTAACAGCCCCCAACTCCAAGGCAGCATCCCCCCAGCAAGGCTGGTAGCCATCCCCTCCAACTGGGTCCTGCCTGAGGATTATGCCCAGGTGCCTGATCCATCTGGCTGCAGGATTCCAGAAGAGGATTAGCCTCACTGCTAATTGACTCAGGCAGGCATCTCACACACAGAGGCACTCAAAGTCCTCTTTGGCCCCCAGCGCTGGAGAGAGCCTCCCTTGCGTCTGTCATCTGTTCCACGCAATGCAGGGCAATCTGGGCTAATGTCTCATGTGCTGAATGAGGGGGCTCACCGGTCTCAGCCTCCCTTGCAGGTCTGTTGTGGTGACAAAGAGGGACCAGACTTGTCTCAGCTGCCTACACCTCCTTGGAGGGCAGCAAGAGGTAATTCTCCCTCTCTGCTCTATGGAGTAAGGTGTGGCCCTTCCCAAGCGTGGGGCCCCTGATGAGGCTACATTGCAGCTCCCATCTAAGGTCAGGGTGGTGGAGATTGCCATCCAACAGCCTTGCAAGAGGCTAGGAGCAACAGCACATGATGCACGATGCCCTCCTCTGGTGTGCTTCGTGCCTGGCTTCCTTTTGGAAAGAAGCCCAGCAGGGAAGGAGAGGTCATAGGTCTCACTACCGCCCCCCACGCACATGCGCACGCGCACATACACATTGTCTCTTTTAAAAACAGGGACACCTTCTCTTCTGCCAGGACTGATAAGACGTATGGATAGACGAAGCCTTCTTCACTGTCACTGTCTGGCATCCATCAGAAGGAAACAAGAGGCTGGATGCCCATCTGCCCGCTGGAATGCTTTGGTGGCATATTCCTGCCTGGCAGAAGGGGTTGGGCTGGATGGCCCTTGCAGTCTCTTCCAGCTTTATGATTCTATGAGTCTAAGATGCCCATGCACCATTCTTGGGCTGCTGTTCAACTGCAAGCCGGGCCCAGGGTCATCCTGGCATTCATCTTGTGGCGTATGGTCCTCCCACTTCCAGGGCACACCATCTCTCCTTTCCAGAAAGGCTGCTTTGCTGAAAGAGCTGCCTGGGGACTGAGATGATCAGATGTGGGCAATTAAGCCTGGAAATCCAAACTTCCTGACCAGACAGGATCAAAGAAACCAGGTATCACTGATATCACCAGGTGTGTGTGAGTGAGTCTGTGTTGGGGGCTCTATCTACCCAAACAGCTACACTACATCTGCAGTGTGCTGGGTAGATCCCTTCGTAGGGCTCTGGGCGGGAGGCAAGCGTCAGCCCCACAGCCCCACAAGAACCATCCAAACCCTTCTGCCTCCATCCCAGTGGCCTTTCCTTTAGCTGTGTTGGCAGCCACGGATGAATATCACCACCTGAGCTTTGGAGCCTCCCTCGTGGGGCCAGGGCGGATATCACGCCCTGGCACCTGAGCCATGCATGGCCTCTGCTCATATGGAGTTTCCAAGGAGGATCCTCTGGCCAGCAGCAGGACAGACAGCAGCGAAGAAAGGCCTCCTTGGCCTGGCCCACACCCTCCGGTCTGAGCCAGGAAGGCAGTGCTGGGAACCCAGGCCAGTCTTTGGCAAAAATCCGCCAGGCTTGTGCCCTTCTGGCTCTGGAGACATCGGGGCATGGTGCCAGGGCCAATGAGAGTCCCACCGACCCAGTGTCCAGAGAGATGAGCCCCTGAAAGCTGTGCAGCCAACAAATGGGAAGAGAGTTGGGTGGCTGGGGGGAGAGAAGGAGGGTCCCTTCCTCATCTTTCTTCCTACCACCTTCATCTTTCCCATGTGGGGCAGAGAGGCACCCTGGCTGACCTCCTGAAAGATCCTGCCCTGTCTGCCCCACAGCAGTGCCCCTTCCCCAGTGTTGCTGGCCAAAGGATGCCAGTGGAGTGACCCCACCCACCCACTCTGGGCACTCCTTCCTCCCTGCGCGGGGAGGGGGCCTTCAGGCAGGGCCTCAGTCACAGTCCAGCCTAGGACAAACTCCCCCCGCCTTCATCCCACTGCTCACCTGGGCTTTGCAGCAGGCTGGTACCATCCCTCCTCTGTCCAGAAGGCGCCCAGTTCCCCAGGAGAGTGGCTGGGGGTGAGGCTCCGACCCCCCACTCATCTGCTCCACTGGGCTCAGCAGCCGTGACCCACCCCAGGCACCCGGAGGCACCTGCCCAGCCAGCGACGAGACCATCGCTCTGCTGCTGCAGCAGCCACAGCGGCAGTGCCGGCTGCTGCTCCCAAGAAAGTTGGTGCAGAGAGAAAGCCAATTAGCCGGAGGCCAGGATTGGCCGGTGGCAACCAGCCCTCCTTCCACCTTTGATCCCCGGGGCCTGTGATTGGCCACAGTGGCGTGGGGAAGGGGTGCCCTCCCCACCTGATCCCGAGGTGGAAGGAGCCCTTCCGTCCAAGAACATCGCCAGGGCCAAATCCGTCTCATTAACCTTCTTACCCAACAGAAATAGACCTCTGAGCCCTTCCTCTGTGTCAGGTGAAACTTGGGCAGCGGAAAGGAACCAGCGCCTCCCCTGCCACAGTCAGTCACCCGAGGGAGCCAAGTGCCAAAAGAGCCACGGAGCGCATGGCGGGCGCTGCCTTGATCGCGAGTCCCCCAAGGCCCCCCTCCTGCCCGACGGTGGCTCCGTGGGGCCAGGGACCCGGAGGCTCCGGTGGACCCAGCCACCGGCCAAGGGTGGGAGGGCGCTCCCCCTCTCCCTTTGCGGCTACAGACTCACGGGGCCGCTTGGTCCACTGTTGGGGACGGAACGCTGGGTCTCTGGGGATGCGTTTGCCCCGGGACTCTGTCTTGCCGCTCGGCACCCGGACCCTGCGTCTCCCGCCCCCGAGACAGAGCTTGGGCCGGGACGGCTTCTGCCCCGTTCTTCACAGCCTCGCCGATTTGCTGCGGTGGGGCCTTCCAGCCTCGGAGCCCCCTCTCCTCCTCCGCCTCCTCCTCGGCCCGAGCTCCCTGCTCCAGCATCTCCCTGCCTTCGCCTCCTGGCTCTTCCGGGCCCCCAGGGGCCACTCCGATGCTTCTTCTGCCTGATCCACCCACCGGACTCAAAAAAGTTCCCCCCTGCAGGCCTCCCTTGGGGTCCCCCTCAGGTCTTCGTGGCCCTCGCCTTGCTCCCCCCGCCCCGGCCAATGTGGGGGGGCCTTCCTAGCCAAGGCCTCTCTCCTGCCAGGCCGCCCACTGCCCACGGAGGAGCTGGCGGCGATCCAGCGGCCCTCAAGCGCTGGCTGCCGCCCCCCCTTCCATACCCGGCACGGGGGGCAAGGGGGCCGCGCGCGCCCCCTCCCCGCGGCCCTTTTTCCGGGGAGGCCCGAGTGCGGCTCTTAGTCTTAGGAGGCCGAGGCAGCCTCGCTCATTCCGCCCCCGCCGCCCGGCGGTCCGCGTTTGGGGGCGGCCAGGTCTCCCCGACGGGACCGGCGACGGACACCCTGCGCGGGCTGCGGGGTTGGGCCCGGGAACCCGCGACCCGCCTCCACTCCTCCCGGCACTCCCCCCCGCCCGATCCACTCAGGCGCCCCGGTTCCCGGAGTCGGGGGCAGCCCCCGCCCCCGGGCCAGAGGGCGAGGACCCCGGGGGGCGGGGGGGCAGTGCGGGCGATCCGCGGGGGCTCAGGCCCACCCCAAAGGGGCCGGGGGCGGGGGCGGCCGGGGACAGGCGGGCAGCGGGGCCCAAACCCGGCCGCCGGGACCGGCCCCGGCCCTCCCCCGCTGGCGCGCGCCGGGCAGGGGCGCGGGAGGGGCGGGGCGGGGCGGGGCGAGGGGGGTCCGCGGGGCGCGGTCGCGCCTCCAGATCGCTTGGCTGCGGCTCTCTCGGCCCGGCCGGGGCCACGCCCCGCCCCGCCCCGGAGCACAAGGCCACGCCCACGCCCGCCTTTCGGGGCGGAGCTGCAGGGCCCGGGCGCCCCGCCCCTTCCTGCCGGCCGGAGGGCCCGCCCCGCCCCCCGGAAGCGGAAGTCGGGCCGGAGCGATGGCGGCGGAGGGGGACGTGGAGCTGGAGCTGGAAGCGGAGCCGAACGGGTCGGCGGGCGGCGGGGAGGGCGCCGGGGGGCGGCCCGCCGAGAAGCCCCGCAAGCACGACAGCGGCGCGGCCGACCTGGAGCGCGTGACGGACTACGCGGAGGAGAAGGAGATCCAGAGCTCCAACCTGGAGACGGTGAGGAGGCGGCGGCGGCGTGGCCGGGGGGGGAGGGGAGGGGAGGGGAGGGGGGAGGGCCGCGGGCTCTGCGCTGCCGGGAGTCCCCCGCGGGAGGGGCTGCGCCAGCGCGGGAGGGAGGGAGGGAGGGACCTGCGGCCTCTCCCGCCAGCCGCAGCGCCCCGCCAGCCGTCCCCGCCCGGATCTTCGGCCACCCGCTTTTTCAGCGGCTCTGGAGGAGTTCGCCGTTCCCGCCCCTTCCCCGCCTTTGTCCGCAGGCTGAGCTCGAAGCCGAGCCGTAGTCTGCGCTCCATGGACGCGGGGAGGGGCGGGGCCGGATCTCGCCCTTCCCAGCAGACTCGGGCAAAAGCAAACGGCGGCGGCCTCCCCGAGTTCGCCCGCCCTGCCTTATTTTCGCTGCCCGGGCCACATTCTGATGTGGTTCAGCCGCGTGTTTTTCTCTGAGTTGCTGGAGACTATCCCACAGCCGTGTTCTTCGACTGCTTGCCGGGAAGTAGCACCCTTGCAGCCGCCGCCCTTCTCCTGGGCGCATCACCCGGGCTGAGGTCACGCTTTCCGAAAGCCCAGCCGCCTGTAATCTCCGCCAGCTCGCCGCTCGCCGTGCGTGTGTTCAGACTCCCCGGCGTGTCCTGACGGCCCCCCGCTTTTCATTGCCTAGGCCATGTCCGTGATAGGAGACCGAAGGTCCCGGGAGCAGAAAGCAAAGCAGGAACGGTGAGCGTCGTCTGTTGCCCGAGGGCGGCCCTGCGTATCGCTGCCGCAGGAGCTGCCGCTTGAGAAGCTGCAGTAGGTGACAGCCGCGAGGGGCAAACTCTTTGCATACCGTCTCACACCAAACTGAGCAACTTCTTTCCTGTGAGAATGGTCTGTCTGAGTGTTTTTAGAAGCCCGCTTGATGTACATTCAGTTTGTCTTCTGTGTCTTTTTCTTGCTGGTCCAGCTGTTCCGTCTGAAGGCTTGGTTGGCAGCATCCTGAACAGTGCCATGGCTCTTACTTGTGGGAAAACCAGCTGTGCTTTCGCTGTGGCTTGTTCTCTTCTGTAGGAAGCAAGTGTTGCTAAAGGATCTGTTGCATAGGAAGCTGCGTTACGCAGAGCGAGATCCCTCCTGGGGGCCCGTCCAGCTCGATACTGTCAGCTCTCCTAACATGTTTCAGCCAGAATTTTTCCCTAGTTCTACTTGGAGACCTCAGGTATTGCTCTAAGTCTGACAAGGCCCAAGTCTAATTCAGACAAGAGTGGTGTGTTCAGGGTGGCCTCGTGTGGGCCCGCAATGAGTCACAGGTGCCCCACATCTCTGAAAACTGCCACAAGTTTCCCACCACCACCAAAACCACATTCTTACCACTTGCATTCTCTTTGCTGTACTGCAAGAGCAGCCCCGCCCTTAGCAAAGATTCCTAAGTTGGGAGGTTGGGCAGTACGTTTCCCAACACAGTGAAGTTGCCCACCTCCTGCCCAGCAAGCTACCTTCCACCCATTGGAAAGGAGGCAAAGAAAAATTCTGAATCGTCTCTCCTTCCTGGTAACAATCTCTTTTACAAATTTACAGTTACTTTCATATGGTTTGAACCAAAGCACTGAAAATCTTGCATTTTGAAAAATAATATGCATGGCCTGGTACAGTTCCCTTTTGCTCTGAAAAAATGGTAATGTTACATCACTGTGTCATTTTGTTTTTGACGTATCTAAAATCTTCCCTTCTCCTTTCCATTCTAGGGAAAAAGAACTGGCTAAAGTCACTATCAAGAAGGAGGATTTGGAGCTGATTGTGAGTAGAGAGGTGACAATAGTGACTGGACTGTGGCTTGACTGTGGTAGCTCTCTGAAGCCACTACAGAGCTGCAGCAGCTACTTCCAGTGCAGTCCCTGTTGGGTGGGAACTCACTTTCCCTGCTGTCTTTTCCCTGCAGATGAATGAGATGGAGATTTCTAGGGCGGCAGCAGAGCGCAGCTTGCGGGAACACATGGGGAATGTGGTAGAGGCACTGATCACTCTTACCAACTGAGAGTTAAATCTTGGATGTATATCTGTGAAGAATGGGAAGGAAGTAACCTCGTTGGCTCCTTTGCATAGACAAAGCATGGCATGCTGTATATTAAAGCAACTGAAATAAAGATGCCATTCTTCAAGCTGCTGATTGAGCTGAAACTGTTCTGTGGTCTTTTCCCCTTAGCTGGCTGAGACTAGCGGTATTAAAACAGTCTTGTTTGCCAAGATCATCCTTAAATGTGCGTCCTCACACTTGCAATTTCTCATCACAGAAATGTGTCAAGGCCCATCCAGCAAATGTATTTCTGTTCTGAAGTAGGCCCTCTCTGCATGAACATTTGCAAAACTTAATCTGAGCTGGTTGGATTGCTCTTTTCAAGAAGACAAACAGATTCTGGCCAGAGGAGCAATCAGTCCTGCCCCCGAATTTTTTTTGAGACTTCCTTGTATGAAACATGGCCAATTCTGCACCCATTTCAGTTTGTGCTAGTGAAGTGTGTCGCCAGCTTTTTTCTATCACTTTATGTTAGTACATTTTAATAAACTGTTTGGCTCCAGCTACCTAAGCCACTACAAGGGTATGTACTTTCAAGCAACCCTTTCTAATTTACACAGCTTTCTCAAGAAGAATGAAGACTAGACTCTGGCTGGGTTCGTACCCTCTCAGGAGACTGAGCCTAGCTGCTTTTAAGGTACTTCTCCATGACTGCTGATAAGAATTTCTTAAAGAAAAGGCCAGTGTCCTTGACTGGCTGTGTTTCCCACTCCCCCAAGAGACAGGCAGGCCCTACATGCTTCCCTGTAAATGGAAGTCCAAGGGAGGGGGTGTAAGGTTTGCACTAGCAGCCCTTCCAGGCAACAAAGGCTTGGGGTCTTGACAGGAGAGGGATGTTAGGGCTGTTGAATAGTGAGCCTAACTCAGTGGGTTGACTCTAGCACATTAGGATGCAATGGCAGAGAAAACTTCTCAGCCTCAAGAACCACAGCAGTATCTTGGTAAGAAATACCTTTAATATAGACTTCCTTTTTCCTTCCATCCCAACACCCCTTTAACAGTAGTTCTATAACAGGGGATCCTTGTTGCCAGGAGGGAAAAAAAGCAGTGTTGTAAAGGGGGGAGGTATTCAAAGGTAAGGTGACAAGGAGACAGCATCTCCCCACATAAGAAACAAACTGGGTCTAAGCCCATCTCAGTAGTCCCTCCCAAGCCACAGCAATGACAATCCACTCCAAGTTGGACCCCAGGAGACAGTGCTGTGGGCTGGGCTTCCACTCAGGTAGCCTTCCGCTTCTTGGCAGAAGGCCTCTCAAAGACATCTCGCACACCAGCTGCCTTCTGCTTGAAGAACTTGGTATTCTGAGCACTCTCCTGGCCCCAGGCAGAGTCAAAAGAGGTTGTGTCCTGGTCCACCAGATGGGTGTACTTGGTTCGCCCAGAGCGCCCAAAGTTCTTCACCTGGAGAAAAGAGGGGAGCGTGGGGGGTGGGGTGGGGAGGCAGGAACTCAGTCTTGCAGTTTCTTGGCTGCTGTTAGATACAGCCTCAGAGTACACCTGCCCTCCCCCCATGGAGAGACAAAGCTGTCTACAACAGCAAATCCAGCAACTCAAACTCTGCCTCAGTAGTAGGCCTCCTTCCCACCTACCTGCATAACTTTAGGCAAGATGGTCTTGTTAAAGTGGTCTTCCAGAGTTGGGGCACTGAAGTCCCTCTTGTACACATCCTCATCTTCATCCTGGAAAGGGGAGAGTGGAGAGCAAACAGACCCGATGGTTGAAACCTCTGTCCGAGAAGGGTGGGTTACACCACCACAGGGACAGCAAGGCAGAAAGGAACTAAGAAGAGTGTGACTGTCATGTGGCAGTAAGAGTTTGTTTGGCCTTTAAGGTGCTATAGGACCTTGCGGCTTTGCTGGAACAGATTCACACAGGTGCCTCGCTCTGGGGAAGCAGCATGTGTGCTGCACAGGGCCACTGGCAAGAGATGCGTGGTGGAGCTACCCCTGTCCCCTGAGCTTGGGTCTGGCCCAGAGAGACACATGAAAGTCTTACTGTGCTTCCCCTTCCAGGTAGAAAATGTTTTGAGGACATGCCGCATCCCAGCTGGGTACTTACCATGAAGAAGGCTCCCCGGTGGTAGTACTTCTGCAGGAACTTGTATTTGCCCTTCACGGCCTTGTTGGTGATGACCTTGCCATTGGCGCGGAGCTCAGCTCGCCGCTCCTCCTCGGTCAGATTCCGTACCCGCTCAATCTCTGCCTTCTCCTTCTCCATCCTGCATAGAGCAGAGAGCCCATTTCAGTGGGAGGTTCCCATTTTCCACCCGTAACACCCTGTTCTGTGCAGAAGAACTCCTCAGTCCCCTTCCACAGAGCAGATACAAACAGCCCACTGGAATCACTGCAGCAGAAGCCACATAACCATATCAGTTTGGCTGCTGCCTGTCTGAGCTTAGGAAAGCCACTCTGTAAGGCCATTTGTGCACTAGACTGTTATAGTGCTATTATTCCACATGCAACTTCCTATGGAATCCTGGGGTTTGCAGTTTTGGGAGGGGAAAGGATTCCATAGGATGTTGCAAGTGCAATAATAGTGCTATAACAGTCTAGCATGCAAATGGCCCAAGTCTTTCTCACTAACAGTGGAGAGGAGAAGAAAGTGATCTAAATAAAGTTAGGCTCTAAGGAGCATTGTTTTCTTGAAGAAAGAGCCAGCCTAAAGCATACCAAGTCAAGGTTGATTGTTCCATGCATGAGAACTGAATAAAGCATGGCCAGAAACCCCTCACAGCTGTGTCTTACAGGTTCAGCCATGGATGGGTGGTCCATAGGAAAACCCTGTTCTGACACAGGAATTAGCAGAGTCAGGACAACTGCCTGGGTCGGGTGTGGAGCAGAGGAGGGAAGGCTTCAGGCTCACTCCCACCACAGTTCTGGGGCACAGAGATCAGTATCTGAGCAGGCAGAAAGATTCTAAAATGTATGTACACGCCACCAGCATTCAACCCCGCTCCCTGGGGTTCATCAGGTGGTAATAAAAGAACAAAATTTCCAAGATCATGATTCCTCTGCACAAATCTCTGGCCAAGCCACCCTTTTGCCTATTGTGTGCAGTTCTAGTCACCACACTTCAAAAAAGAAACCACATCTAGAAGAGGTGCAGGAAAAGGCGACCCAACTAATCACAGATCTGGAAGACTTGAGGCCACTTGGCTTACAAGAAGGACAAACAGAGGAGAAAGTGGACAGAGCGATGCACGCTGCGCAGAAGGACATTTTCTCTTCTTGTGTATTATAACTAAAATGGAATTAGGTGATCTGTGAATCTATAGAAGCTGTATTCAGCCTGCTCTGGATGGCACTTCCCTTTTAAAACCCTTCTCATCAAATCTCTACCAGGCTCAGCTGCTTGGCAGCTGGACACCAGATTGATGACTCATCTTTAAAGGTCTTCTGTGAGGCACCAGAGCCATCTGAAGGCCTGCCCATGAAGGAAAAAAAGTTCCAAGACTTCCCAGTTCTTTTTTAAATTTTACCTGTGTGTTTACCATTTTGCATCCAAACTCTTTTTTTGAAATATCCTGGTCTTCCCTCATTCCCCACTCCCATGGGTTCTTCCTCCTCCCGCCAACAACAGTCATGTATCACATTTCTGAGACTGACTTTCACCCACTCCCACTGAGTCCTCTTTAATTAATCAGGAGTTATCATTAGAGCGTTAAAGAGCTTTAACAATATTACACTATTTAAAGACTAGGACCATTTTTTTATTTTATTTCTAGCATTCTTTTCCTCTGATTTCTGCTGAATCTGGGACCTGGAAACAGTCCCTATGTTTCTCGGGGCAGCGATCTTAGCTAGTCCTCTTACAACACAAAGACACTTTAGCAAACACTGGGTTAATTTAAGCTGATCTGGGGGGTAGGAATGAAACGTCCTGGGTAAGTCCAGGAGCTCCCTGAGAATACTTCAGGACAGCAAAAACATCATGTAGATCTCCAAAATAAATTCAGCTTGCACGGAAACAAAATGCAGGACCTTTTCTTGTCTGAAGTGAGCATTAATGGGGAGGGAGGGAGGGAGGGAGGGAGGGAGAGAGGGAGGGAAGAAATGTGTTGGTTGTGGCATTCAGCTGAACTCCTGGCACTATTTCAACCATTCTTTTGGTACCAGGAAAACCCTTTTTAATCTACCAAGCTTGCTCCTTGCAAGGTCGCTCTAAGAAATATGTTTACACTGATGGACATTGTTGAAACACTAAGTTTATATTCCAACATTTAAAATTGCCTGCTTTGTTTTTAAAACACATGTGGGCCCAATCCTCATCAACCCTGTAGCATATAGCATCTGACCTTTCCCCCCATAACCCATCTGGGAGAAGCAAATTCTAGGAGAGTATCAGGACCGTGATCTTGGCAAAGAAGGGTGTATGTGTGTGCAGGTGTAGTGATACAGCTGCCTAGATTACTCTTTCTGTGCTGCACCCCCACACTTCACTCAGTTCCAAGGGAGACAAGAAAACCTCCTGCTATAGACAAAATGGCGGCTGGGACACCTCCGTGCCCCCTGTCTCCCTTGAAGGTCTGTGACCTGGGTGGCCAGGGGACAAAAGCCTTCAGACATCTATTGGGTGCGAGTTACTTACGCTTCGCGCTCCTCACGGTCCCGTTTGATGCGCTTCAACTCTCGCACTTTCCAGGCCTCGTACTCCTCCTCATCGTTTTCATCGTCGGTGTCTAGAGCATCAAGAGCTGCCAAAGAACGCCTGTTCTCCTCCAGCTCTTTTTTGGCTTCTTCTTCTACAATCTGTGGGAAGTTAACTAACAATGAATCTCCTGAAATCCAACCTCCTTGATGTTACAGCATGCACAAGCACACACAGGCGCACACATACACACATGTCTCTTCATCGGTACCTTAAGAGTGTACTTGCGCCTCTCCTCAGCCATCCGCTTGGCCTCCTGCTCCAGCTCCTTCTGCTTCAGGGCTTCTGCCTCCCGCTCCTGAACTGTGATCCTGTCCTTTCTGCAGCAGAGACTTAAAGTGAGTTCCTCTGGCGCTCCTCTAAGTAGGATGCCCAAACCTGACTGAGATGCAAATGCTACCAAAACAGACCAAAGGGCACCACTGGGTCTTAGGCACCACTAATCACACACCCCTGGTTCCTCAGCCCCCTCTGTCCCTCCCCTCCCTCTGCCCAGCAGCAACAGCACTTGCTTGCGAATGAAGACCGGCTTGAGACGGGGCTCTGTTTCATCCTCGCTGTCTGTGTACTCCTCGTATTCGGACTCTGATTCAGACTCCTCCCCAGAACGTCCCTCATCTTCCAGCTCCATGACTTCCAACTCTTCGTTTTTCCGTTCCTGAGCCCGCTGGCGCATCATGCTACGGCGACGCTCAATTTCCTATCAAGAAAAACAACAACACTTGTATCTTCCATCAAGAAGATGAACCTGTCACAAAAACAAAAGAAAACGACATATTTCGGTAGTCCTGTCCAGTAAAGGAGCAGACTTATACATTTTAGCTGGCACAGCCATAGTCCTCCGTGCAAAAAGCCCCAGGTACAGTGGCCGGCATCCGTAGGCAGGGCTGGGAACAATGTGACAGAGGAACCAACAATCCCTCTGACCACAAGGCAGATTTCCAGGATGGCTGAGACCCCTCCGTCTTGTCTCAGCCATCTTGAAGATGCCTCCTCTCCCATAAGAGTCACAGACTGCACCCCAGATTGGCAAAACAGCAGATCTGTGAAGCCCCTGAACAACTCTAATTCTCAGGTCCTGCAAACATCAACAAGACCAGTTGTTTTCTTTCTTGCCATTCAGTTCTGCAAAGACCCAAGAAAGAGCAGGGTGGTTAAACGCCAGTACGGCAGCCACGGGGTTGTGAATTCGATCCTGCCGGGTCCCAGGTCGACAGCCTTCCATCCTTCCGCAGGCTGGTAAAATGAGTACCCAGCTTACTGGGGGCAATTAGCCAACACATCGTCCACCCCTCAGAGGGCGCTTAGGCGATACGCGGTACAGAAATACGCGTGCTCAGGCTATTGCCGTAGTTGAGTCAAAGCCGCAGAACCTCAAAGCGAGATGAGCGACCCACCTCGTCGTCAATCTCCTCCTCCTCCTCCTCGCTGGTGTCCTCCCGCTCTAGGCGCCAGGCCTCTCCTTCCGCCTCGGAGTCGCTCTCGCCCATCACCTCCGGCTCCACGATCTTGCGGTGCCGCGCCAGCCTGGAACACAGGAACCCCCCCTCAGCCAGGCTGCGGAGCCGGCGCCCCCGCGGCGCCCCCGCCGCCCCCGCGCAGAGCCCCCCGCCGGCCCGCCCGGAGAAGGCCCACCTCTCCTCCACGTCCTCCGAGGCGCGGTTCTGCAGGCGGCGGAGGCGGGGGTCGCTGGCCAGCTCCTCCTCCTGCTCCTCGGGCTCCAGCTCCTGCTCCTTGGCCTTCTTGATGAACTGGAACTCCTCGTCCTCCTCGTCCGAGGACTCCATGGGCGCGTAGTCCGGCCGCTTCCCCGAGACGTAGCGCTTCACCTTCACCTTCTCCATGGAGATCTCCCCTGCGGCGGGAGGAGGGGGGGACCCGCGGGTCAGCGCCCAGGGCCAGGGAGCGAGCGGGCCGGCCCCAGGGACCCCCCCGCCGCCGCCGCCGCCGCCCCCTCTGCCCCCAACGGGGCCCGGTGGCCCGCCGCCCGCCCGCCCGCCCCCTCCTCCCCTGCGGGCCCCTCACCCTTCTCGTTGCGGACGGGCACGGCCCCCGCCGTGGACTGGATCGGGGGCTGCTTCATGAGGGCGCTGCTGGAGCCCGACATGGTGGCGAGGAAGGCGGCCGCGGCGAAACAGAAGGAGCGCGTTCCTCCCCGGCCGCACTCAGAGCGAACCGGAACCGGAAGTCACGGAGGTAAACAAGCGGCGACGGGCGCGCGGCCGGACACGACTTCCGTCGGCAGCGGCGGCGGCGGCGAGCGAGCGAGAGGGGCGGGACAGGGCGGCCCGCCCGGCGCCCCTCTCGGCGCGGAGGCTCCCGCCCGGCGCGCGCGGGGGAGGCCGGTCCCCGGAGGACGAGCCCTCCTCCGGCTCCCGCAGCAGCCTCTTGCAGCGCTGTTGCGGAGGAGGGGTTGGGGTTCCCGGGGGCGTTCAGAGCGGGGTCCCCGCGCCGGAACAGCCCAGTGCGGAAGCGGCCCGGAACCGCCGCTGGGGCGCGCGCCGGGCCCGGCAGGAGCAGGGCCGCAAAACGGGGCGGAAGACCCGCCGCTTCGCTTGGGCTGCGGAAAAGCCCGTCCCGGTCCCGCGGGCCCCGCCGGAAGCGCTGCGCAGGCCTTGCGGGGCCCGGCGGCGAGTTCCGCGTTGTCCCGGCCTCCCTCCCCTCCGCGGAGCGCGGGCCTCGGGGGGGGGCCGGGCGAGGGGCGGGGGCCCCGGAGGCCTTCTGCCGGGCCGGGCCGGGCCCCTCGGACTCAGCTGTTTGGGGGCCGGGGGCCGCTCCTCTTGGCCGGGAAGGCCTTCTTCGTTTCTCCCCGCCCGCCGAAGCCCCCCCGTAACCCTAAGGGCTGCTTGCGGGGTTCCCTTCTGTTTCCTTCGCTGCCCCGGGCCAGCCCCCCACCCGTCTGCCACCCAAGCCGGTAGGGACGCCTGCGGGGGCTTAGGGGCCCCCCTTGCTCTTCTCTCCGCAGCTTGTGGCCCAGCAGGGGTGGGTTCCGGGCAGACTCCGCCTGTGCCGGATCCCAGCCCCCCTCCCCATTGGCTTCTTTTTTATTTATTTATTTGTATCCCGCCTCTCCCTATGGATCGAGGCGGCGAACAACTTACAAATAGCATGTATTTCGATACATTTTTCTATACATGCCCCCAACAAGCTGGGTACTCATTTTACCGACCGGCGGAAGGATTGGAGCCCGGCAGGATCGAACTCACAACCTTGTGGCTTGCAGTGCTGGCATTTAACCACTGCGCCACCAGGGCTCCATCTGCCCCCTTGGAGCCAAAGACGGGCCCCCCAGGCTGGGGAGGAGGGACGGCAGCGGAATCCCCCAGGCAAGGGGCTGAGGAAGTGCGCACTGTCCCGTCTAAGAGGAACCTTGACTTCTGATTTCTACTATCCGGCCTCCTGACGTTTCTGGCCTAAAGGCTACGAAAAGCTGGATCACAGCTGGCAACAGAAAAGGACAGGGAACAGCTCGATCAGCTTTGATGTTTGTTCTCTGCAAGTTTACCGAAAGGACAGGAAGGGTCAGTTGGTGCAAAGTCTGGTGCTCTCTGACAAGAAGAAAGGCGAGCGGGGTGGCCCTCAGCCCACGCTCAGAGGAGCCTGGTTGGGAGGAATGCAGATCTGCGCTGATAAGGAGACCAGAATATCCCTCCTGGTTGTCTAGGGAGCCGTGACGATAGTGGAGACAATGGTTGCGGGGGGACGTATTGTCCCCGGGCACATACCTCCATGAGTGGGGGAGAATGTCAACAAGATAAGAGGGGCAGGCAGGTGGAGGTGTGGGGGGAGCGGTCTCAGAAGATCCCAGAGGCAATCACAGAAGTCCCACTCAGCCTCGAGGGCTGGCCAGCCTGGTGCAGCGGTCAGAGCAGGGGCTTTGACTCTGGAGACCAGGGGTCAAACCACTGCACAGCCACAGAAACCCACTGAGTGGCCTGAGGCAATTCACACTCTCTCAGCCTCAAGGGAGGCCACAGTGGACACAACATGCTGTAGGCAAAAAGCATAGCTATAGTTTACAGTGTAAGGTATGGAACTTGCCTCTTCCAAAAGGCTGTTTTATGATCTAGTATACGGCTCCTTCTGTGAGCTTACAGGGTCACATTACAGTGTTAACAGTTTCTTCTTTTCACAGGACATTCTCCTTTGGGCTGCTCTGGTTCTTCAGGTCCATGTGATTCTGTACCTTCTAACTTTTCTTGACCTTTGGCAGAGGGTGTATGAAGAGTATCTTCACGTTGTTTTACTGACACTTGAAGACACCTGAATATATCATTTCTTTTTATTTGTTCATTTAACTGAAATGCAGTTTTGAAAACTCATAGAAAACTCAAGCATTTGTTCAAGTAAATGTAAAAAGAAAAGGGGAAAAACGGAATTGACGCATTACTCTTGTGCTGAGCACACCGGGGCCTAGAAAGGTGCATGGAGTTCCGGTGGGTGCCAGGGCCTTTTCTCCATCTAGGCAGAATGCCGACAGCCTCCATAGGGATGGTGCTGTTCCCACTGGGACTGAGCAAGCTCCCTGCACTGCGTGTTTTGACTAAAGAGCTGTTCCTTTGTCTTCCTGATCATTTTCTTATTTGTTGAAGTTGTCAGTTGCCCTTGCTTTTTAATTACATATTTTTATAGACTTTATGGATTGTATTTTTGAACTGTTGCTTTTAATGTATCTCTATTCATTGTAAATTGCTTTGAAAGTTTTAAAAAACAAAATTAAAAATTTTGAGATATAATTAAGAAGTCTTCTGAGCAAATCTTGCCAGGAAAACTCTGTGATAGGGTCACCTCAGGGCCTCCGTAAAGTGGAAGTGACCTGAAGACACACCCCGGCAATGTCCACTGGACCTCCCGAGTGCCAATACTGTGAGCATGAAGGGGAGAGAGGGTGGAGGTCATTTCACCACTTTCGTAATCTCCCCCCTAATCTGGGCATAAAAATGTGTGCATATGGCATGTGTGCATCCATACCTGAATCCACCTACCTACGTGCATTATTTTTTTTTCTTAGCAAAAGCTTTCCTTTCATGTTTTCACTTCTGGTTGTCCTTGGACCATTCCACCATCAGATCGAAAGCGCTGGGTCACTGTGGAGCTCCCTGACATCTCAATTGATTAACACCCTTTGATTTTCACTGTCTTCTTTTTCGGAAGTGTGTCATTCTGAAAATGGCTCCTGGCCTCCTTTCTAGGAAAGAAATGGGACTCAGCTCCAATCTTAGGACTATCTTGGATTTGGTTAACTCTTCAGGTGCCTTGGTTTAAAGATTAGATCTGAGGCTTGCATCTAGAAAGGAATGAGCTCTTTTTGCGCCAATTCATGCTCAATTAAACTTTTAGGCTCCAGAACTTTTACAAGTTTTATAGAACTTTTTAACCTCTGAGATTTTGATTGAGGAAACATAGCCCTGTTCCTTGCTTTCTCCACTTAAGTAATGTAGCTCTTCAGATGCCCTGAAAATGTCTTACTTTTTGCATTCAAGGAAGTGGAAGCCAGGTGACTGAGCACCTTCTGGGAAGTGCAAGAACAGTGCAGGAGGAGTTGTGGTGGAGCGCGCGCTCTCTCTCACGCATCCGTGTCAGTGCCCTAATTAGCTGTCTCACTGCTTTGGTAGAGCTGGTTTTGTCAGACACCTTCTTCTTAGTTGGCCTCTGATTTGTATGACCTTTAATATCACCAGCAGATTAGCTAAAGCTCAAAGACGCTTCCAAAGTAAACTGTTACAACCACCATATGTTTAGATTTTGCAATTTTTTAAAAAATAAGACATGCAATGTTCCCTACTAAGTTTGACCACTGTGATCTGTTTTTGTCTTTGAAAACCAGGGATGTCTTGAACCCACTTGGCCCAGATTCTTTGCAAGGTACTGGCAGACCAAATGGTGCCTAACTGACAGCATCCTGATTGACTTTCACCCTGAATAGTAATGAAAAGAAGCCTTTTCCAGCACCCTTACTCTGGGGGGTCTCCTCCTCCACACGTCCCCTGCCCCCCTTCTCCCTTGGCTCTTTCTGAATTCCCTCCTGACAGTCTGGAGCTCAACATCTGCTCCCTCTGCTGCTGCTGCTGCTCCTCCACGTTCCCATAGCTCATCTAAGTCCAGGAGGCGCCTCATGTTCAGGTAGACTTGCGTTGAAGTAACGTCACGGAGGAAGATGTTGGTCGACAAAGCTGCAGGTTTGATGCTCAGGAGCACAGCACAGTGCAGAGCCATCCAGGCTTACGCAGGAAATTCCAGGATGTGGTCAAAACTGTGGCCTACTTTCTTAGAACGTGGCTTTATCTCTTTCTATCTATTCTTTGTTCGTGGTAAGGCCAGGAATCCCCCAGAGGCTCCTGCAGCACTTTCAGTGTGCAGTTTGACGGTGCAGGCTCACAGGTGGAAGTCAGTGGCGTGTCCTTCCTGGCAGAGTGTTCCTGCCGGTGAAACTGCCCTCCACCTGGGCACTGTGGCAAAAGCGGTCCAGGGTCTCCTTCGACACTGGCAGAAGAGGGAGGGGCTCCTCAAGGGTGTCTGTCTTTCAGGGCTGCCTGGGTGCCAGCTTCCAGAAGGGCCCTGCCAGGGGAGCAGGCAGAGGCACGGCCCCGTATCTTGCCTGGAACGGAGAGCTCGTTTCAGGGACAGGGAATCCTGGACCCTGGAGCTGTTCCCAGCCTCTCCTCTCTCTTTCCCTCCCAACCACCTTGACGTGGCATTTGGCTTACTGGCAAAACCTCTCAGGCCTCTGGGATTTCCAGCAGCAAGAGTGGCGTAAATTCTGGGGGTTTTTTTTTTAATGATAATCAATTTATCAGTGATTTCCTGCCAGTGGGATGCTTTTCTCAATGACATCAGAGGCCTAGTTTCCTGGGCGCTGCAAGACACTCACTCACAGCTTCTCCTTGAACTCTGCAATGTGTTCTCCCTCCCTCCCTCTCGCACACACTGGACCAAGAGCCGGGGGGCCCTCCTGGTCTGGTTTCTGACCCCCCTCTAATAAAGCATCAGAGCCGCACCCGGTGAGGCAGTGCGAAGGGTCGGGACGCGGCGGTGGGCCGGTCTGCCTGCCTTAACGGCGCCCCCGGAGGAGAGAGAGGGGCTGGGGGGAGAGGCGCTCGGAGGCCCCGGTCGGCCCCCGCCGCTCAGAGAGGAGGGTGCCCCGCTGGGAGGACGCACCGCCGGACCCGGAACGCGGCCGCCTCCTGCGTGCCTGCGCTTGGAGAGGCTCCTTGCCCGGGGCAGGGCGTTTTGCAGTGGCCTTGAGCCCTGCGGGCCCTGACGGGGAACAAGACAGGCGGGCCGGAGGGACGGGGTGGGTCGCCGCCACCCGACCCCCGCGGAGGGTCCCAAGCGCCCCCTTCCTAAAACCGGGGAGGGCTCTTCTTCTGCTGGGCGCAGGAGTCCGAGGCAGCCCTCTCCGGCGGGCGGGCGGGAGGCGCCCCTCTGCCACCACGGGCGCCGGGCGGCGGGGAAAGCGCGAGGGGAGCCGAGAGGCAGGCGCGGGACGGAGGGGCCGGGGAAGGGGAAGCGCGAAGGCCGAGCCCCATCTACGGGACCGCGCGGAGCACCCACCCGTCTCGCCGGGCGCCTCCCTCCTACCCGAGGGGCGCCCCCGGCCGGGAGGGCAGGCGCAGGGGAGGCCCCGGACGCCCCACGGGAGGCCCGGGCGGGGGAGGCGCGTCCGCACAGCGCGGGCCGCCGGGCAGCGGGGGGGCCGGAGCCACCTGGGCCGGGGGGGCACGGAGGAGGGCGGCGCCCGGCCCGGCCCCGGAGGCTTCGCTCACGCAGGGGCGCCTCGGAGGCTTTCGGTCCCGCCCGGAGTGGCTTGGCCGAGGCGGCCGAGGAGAGGCCCCCCCCGCCCTGCTCTCCCCCCGACCCGCGCCTCCCCCTCCGCTCGCCGGGAAGGAACACCGGAGGAGGAACGGGCTCCTGGGCCCGGGGTCTCCAGCTGGCGGCGCGGTGCGAGACCGGCCCTGCAGCGCACCCGGCCGGGCTGACCGAGGGCCCCGGTGCAGAGGTGGGGACGCGGCCCGACGTCTTCGGCCGCCTTCAACGTCGAGGGGGGCGCGGGGCTCGGGGGGGCTGCTGGGCGGGAGGGAGGTGCGGTCGACCCCCTCCCGAGGGGCTCCGGGCCCCCTCCCCCGCCTCCCCCCTCCCCCTCGACGGGGCTCCCGGGGAGAGGGGCTGGGGCGCCTCCGCCCGAGGGGGGCCGCGCCGGGGTCGCGCAGCCGCGCTGCCGGGCCGAGCCCCGCCTCTCCCCCACCGGGAGCCGTGACGGCATCTGGAGGCGCCCCCGGCCTGCGCGGCGCGGCGCTCTCCGTGCCCGGCGGCGGCCGACCGGAGGCCTCGCGGAGCCCGGAGAGCGGGAGGAGGAGAGGCCGGCCGGCCGCCCGCCCGACCCGCCTCCTGCTGCCGCCGCCTGCGGGGCGGGGGCTCGTCGGAGCAGCAGGGCTTCCCGGTACACCCCTCCCTCCCTCCCTCCCTCCCTCCCTCCCGTCGGGATGACGCCGCTCCTCCTCCGCCGCCGCCGCCGCCGCCTCCGCCTCCGCCGCCCATAAAGGGCCCGCGGCCGGCGGGTGCAGCCTCCCAAGCGGGCGGGGAAGACGCCGCCGCCGCCGGAGCCGGAGGAGCGCAGCCGGGTGAGCCGCCGGAGGGCTGCTGGGGACGGGGCCTGTCCGGCCTCCCGCGTGGCGACCCGTGGCCGCCCGGCCGGCTGCGTGGCGCTGGCTGCGGGAGGCGGCTCCGGCGGGGCGGGGGGCTTCCGCGGGGCCCGGGCGGCCGAGGAGGCGGCGGCGGCGGCGGGCGAGGGGCCGGAGGGCCGGGCGCGGGCGCTTCCCGTCCGGGCCGGCCTGTTTTCGCTCCGCGCCGCCGCCTCCGCCGCCGCTTGGGGTGTTACTGAGCCTTTCACCGCGGCGGGACGGTGAGTCACCGCCCGCCCGCCCTCCAGACCAGCCGCCCCGGCCCGTCCGGTCCCGCCCGGCGGCTGCGGCGAGGGCCGGGTCCGCGTGGGCGCCCAGCCCGGAGGAGGCCCAGGCCGAGCGGCGGCGGCGGCGGGTGCGGGGCCCTTTTGGGCGGCCCGGAAGGGAGGCGAGGCCCGGGGCGGCGGGCGGGCGGGCGAAGGGCCTCTGCTCCTGCCCCGGCCCGCCCGCGAAGAGCAGCGGCACGGAGGGGAGAAGGGCCGCCGGGCCGGCCGGGGGCGGAGGGGGCGGCGAGGGCGGCGAGCCGGCAGCTTCGGAGGCGCCCGGGCGCCCACCAGCCGCCGCGCAGCTCCGGGAGGGTCGGCCTCCGGGAGCCCCGGGACGTGGCCGTCCCTCCCTCCGTCCCTCCGTCCGCCCGCCCGGGCTGGAGCCTCCGCGGGCCTTGCCGGGCTCCCAGCGGCTCTTCCCGGCCCGGCAAAGGCGAGGGTGTGGGCTCCTGTCCCTCCGTCCCAAGGCGCCCCCGAGAAGGGCGCTGGGGGACCCCGGGAAGGGCGGCCTGCTCCTCGCAGCAAGGGGGGGCGAGGAGGAGGAGGGGGGTCTGGGTGCCCCAAAGGCACGGGGCCGGACCCCCGGGGGCTCGGAGGGGCCTGGCACGGACTGCCCCCCTTCAAGTGCCCTGGAAATGGGGAGGGAAGCCCCAGCCCCCTCCGAGCCCGTGGCTGCCCAGGGGGGTCTGGAGCCCCCTTGTTTCT
>CAOLHI010006511.1:0-30612 GCA_948474755.1 Ctenosaura bakeri
GAGAGGATACAAAATGATTCACAGGACCAGCCAAACAGTATAGCAGCTAGTTTATCTTCGTCTTTATTGTTGTCATCATCAGTTCTATCTCACCTTTAAAAAAAAAGTTTTCCCAGTCACTGGATTAAATCCAGCTAGCTATATGGAAATCCTATGGTCTTATTTACGTATCCTGTCAAAGTGGTGTCTTTTATTAATTTATATGATGTATTTGATATCTCAGATTTTATTCATGTATCTTCTCTAGAATGTTGCTTAGTGATGGCATGGCCTTGAATGATGGCCTATAAATATCTTCAGTGAATGCATAAATAAGAGAGAGGGGAACTATTGACTTAGAAGTTCTTGCCATGCAGAACCAAACTCTACATTTCATATCATACAAAGGCAGCTCAGCAACATATTTTCAGATGTTTAACTACCGTAATAGACACTTCAGTAGTAAAACACATATTTTGCCTGTCACTGTTCCCAGGTCTAACACATGCTATTTCTCGTTTTAGGATTTCTAGTACGGTGAGTTGGTAAGGACCTTAATCCTGAAAATCTGCTGCCAGTTGGATCAGATTTACATAGTCCAGGTGTAGGTAAATTAAAAGATTGATTACTTATCAGATAGGTCCTAAAATAACCAGACTTAATTTCTTTTTTATGGCAAGCACTCCTACAAATCTTTTAAGACTAAAATTTAATTGCTCATCAAACCACATTTTGTGAAAATATATTACCTGACCAATCAGGCAACAGGAATATTTCCAAAGCTTTCTAAGCTTTTCATGAGGCCCATAATCTTTGAATGGTGTTTGTTAACCATTTCCACTAATTAATTATAAAAGCATTTAATTCTTTGTATGTATAAACTTCAAACTAGAAGAAAATATCAAAATCAAAGTAGTCCTTTATTCCTTGTAAATGTAAACTTTAACGATTGTCCTGTTAGCTCATTCCTTACCATAGTCCAGTCCTATGAAGTATACATTTTCCCATGGTATATCATTGTTGCTTCTTTTGAGCTGTTTATGTCACAATGGAGATTTATTAATGCAAGCCAACTATCTATTTATTTAATTTATATCCTGCTTTTCTCCCATATGGAAACCAAAGCAACATGCAGTAGACAATCAACCTAGACAATTTCTTAAAATAATTGCAGAGAGTAAAGTCTTATATCTGAACCTTTTATAAAATAATTAAGGCAGTGGTTGGAAGAAGAGACTCAACTTTGGGGTTGTTATTTTCATTTTCAGTATGTAGAAAACAACATTCCCTGTTCCCCAGAAGTGAGAGTTGTGTGGCCCTCCAGATCAAGCCAAAGTCAAATCTTCCAATATAAAAACATTCTGCTAGTTTAAGAGCCTGCTGTGAAAGCAATAACATAGACCGGGGTGGGAGGCCATTTCCACACGACACTCTTATAGCGTGATTATTCCACTTTCAACACCCTATGGAATCCTGAGGTTTCCAGTTTAGGGAGGGGCAGTTTTGTTGGAGGTTTACATTCATCAAATGCCTGCAGTCCAACTGCCATTTTAAATGTACAGTTGGCCCTCCTGCATTTGTGGATTTGACTTTCATGGATATGATTATTTGTGAAAACATTTCCTCTCAGTGGTTCTAATCAGGCTACACAGCCCTTTTAAAACCCACCTCTGGTCCTCCTCCTCCACCACCACTTGGCCAGCTAAGGACAGCTAAAAGCCTTAGTCCCAGCACCACAAACCCTCTCCCAATGCCCCCCACACCAAAGGAAGGAGATGAGCAAGAGAGAGGAAGTATAGGGCCACCTATCAATTCCCTGGCCTGGTTTGGACCCTGGGTGCCTGTTCCCCCAACCATGCTTCAGCCCCCTTCCCACAGGCATACATGTTTTGTATTTGTACTTTTCCACTTTTGCAAGGGTCCTGCACCCCTAGCCCTAGAGAATGTGGAGGGACAACTGTATACTTCTTTGTACTAAAATGGGCCCTCCTCTTACATGACCACACACATAAATGTGAGGTCAGACAAAGTGTTGCATCCCATTATAAACAATGGATGCAGTGGGTGTGTACTTGTACTGAGCAGGCATGCACACATCGCAACTTTTGACTATAATGGGATGCAAGGCTTCACTTTTTTTTTTGTTTTACGTGGAAAATAACCCCTCCATATATGGAGCAGGCATTGTATTTTGATATTATGAAGACATGTTAAAAAAAAAAGGATGAAAGGATAATAGTTGTGGTCCTAGGGTGGTGGCAGGATTCTGAGCTTGGCAAAATTACTTTTTAGGGCTACAACTCCCATAATATGCGGCTGGGGGATTCTGGGCAGTGTGGCCCTCCAAAAGCAACTTTTCCAGGCTCTGATCTACGCCTGATCCATGCCTCCAAAGATCTATTTGAATGTTATCCAAAGTCACACACATGATATTAAGTATCAAACACTAGGTGGTGCTAACAAGCTGATATATACAACAATTTCCCATATAACCACTCTCTCCAGAAAAAGACAAGATGCCCATTAAAGCAAAATGTGGGGCAAGTTCCAACACAGTAGTTTAAGTAGAACATCTGTACAAATTTGGAGGGAAGTTTGCAATACTGCTACAATTTATGAGGACAGTGGTGATGAGGACAAAGATGGCAATGATGTCAATAAAATTTCTTACACGTATTTACTGATCCTAATGTGTTTCTTGCCAAAATTAGATAGCATACTCTTCCTCAAATTGAAAAGAAAAAGTATGCTGGAAAGAAAATGAAAACTTTTTGCTCTTTCTCTCATCTGTTCCTACACAGGGTGAACCATTTTGTGTGTGTGTGTGTGTGTGTGTGTGTGTGTATACATGTACATATCTGGTCTTGTTTGCATTAAGGAAGCTAATTAATATGTACATTTTCAAGAGAGACAATCCACTGAAATACAAATGTTTAAAAAGGCCTACAAGATTTTCAAGTGTTTAAGTGAAATAAGATAGCTATTGGCCCAAAGACAGAACTAAAATGTATTTATGTCAGACATACATTATTAGATAGCTGATAACTACTAATAAACACACTATTAAACATCATGAACATTTGTGCTACAGATCCTCCTATTGTAAAATACAATAAATCTACTATAAACAGGTTAGTTTCCAGTGATGGTACTCCAAAACCTGATTTAAGAATAACAAGACATGAAATGACTGTGGTGGAGGGGTGGCGTGGAAGCAGCAGAACCACTCTTCACCCTTTTGTGTAAAATATTACTATTGATAGTCCTGGAGTTTTATAGCTTGAATTTCCTCATATGATAGCACATTAAGTAACCTGTTACTTAATCTAAATAACCAATATTTTAAAAATTGACAGGGACATGAATGGGAAAGAGTTTTGTTATTTACTACAGAACATAACAAGGAACAATTTTCTCTACAGAGTAAGAAAGAATCTTGTGGAACCTTTAAGGGTAATAGATTTATTGATGTGCTCTCAAAAAGAACTACTTAATTCTCCTCTTGCAAACACCTACAAATCATGCCAAGCTGTGAACACATGTGCTACACATTTCCTGTTGATGTGTTGCAACAGATCCTTGAGTGCTGGTTTGAAGTTATACCCTCCAGATTTGACAAGATATGTGTTTACCTGCAAAACTCAGGTGTATTGTCTCAAAGAAAGCCAAGATGACTTAAGAAGGCACAGCAGACAACTCCTGTTTTATCTTCTCTACTGACTGGGTGAGGGAGTGATACAGATGCCCAGGTAGAAGAAGACAAGAAGATAAGAGTGCAGTTTGAGTCAGACTGAGATAAAGATAGAACCAAATTGGGAGTTCTAAAAGTGTGAGATGTTCTCTTTTCCAGGACCTGTTGTGGCATTTCATGTTATAAATCCAAGTAAACTCAATCTATATATTTAGATGTAATTATTTTTCTAAATGTCAGGAAACCTGCAGTTACTTCATACCAAAAGACACTAATGCCAAGTAAATATTGTGTTGTTGTTGTGTACCTTCAGGTCATTTCTGACTTACTCTAAGGTTAAACCTAGCACAGGGCTTTCTTGGTCAGATTTGTGCAGACGTTTGCCTTTACTGTCCTCTGAGACTCAAAGTGTGACTTGTCCAAGGCTACCCAATGGGTTCCCATGGCTAAATTGGGATTCATACACTGGTCTCCCAGTCTAATACTGAAACCGCTACAGGACACTGGCTTTGTGTAAATACTGTATATGTGAAATTTCTGAATGCTCAGAGAATTGGGGTGCACTGGTTAACATGAGTTTGGGTAAGCATCACAGAAAATAACCCTTCAGCTGATGTTTAATCAAATAAGAAATGTTTGGACTATGTTTAGTATGGTGGTGGTGGTGATGGTGATGGTGATGATGATGATGATGATGATGATGTGAATAACTGCATCTCTGCGGGACAATTTACATATCCCACATGTTGTTGGAGTACACCTCTCATCTTCCTTAGTTGGTATAGCTAAGGGTAAAGGTTGATGGAGTTTGTGTTACAACAACATTTGAAAAGTCACACTTTGCCCACTCCTGACACAGGGAATAATGAACAAAGCAGGTTGTGTCGAGTGCTGTTTGTCCACCAGCAGCAGGCAGACATTGATAGAAGCATGGATTTCTTCTCCATACCATTAGCTTTGTGTATACTCACCAATTTGCTGTGGATGGTTGGGAAACTATCTGGAGCAGATTTGTGGGGGCAATGGGCAGGTTTCACGTAGAAAGAGAAAAAAGGAGAAATCCCACTGCATTACAGAAGTCCATTTATGTGCCATTGGATGTAGCCCAGTATGTTGTTTCTTCATATCTGTGCTAATATTTTGCTTTTATAACATTGTAAATTGCTTTGGGCTTTTATAAATTTGGTAGGATATAACAAAAACTGGGAAAAACACCACCAATGAATATGTGATATATGCTGTTATTGTATAATAAACAGTGTAACATCAGTTTCATAATTTTCCTGACGTTTGTTATACCAATGCTTTGCCAGACAATGCTTGATATTACCCAGATGTGGAATTCATATTATTGCAAACACATTTCAGAACTCTTTCATTTCTTTTCCTACTAATCAGATGGTCTAAACCATTGGCGTTTACCAGGAGCCCTTTCATATTACACAGTTATGACACAATGATTCCACTGTAAGTGCCATGGCTGCATCTTATGGATTTGTAGGGTTTATGGTTTGTTGAGGCATTTTGGCTGAGAATCCTAAATGATTGTTGTTGTGTGCCTTTGAGTTGTTTCCAATTTATGGCAACCCTGCCCTAAATGACAAATCCCAGGATGCCATGGGATGGAGCCACAGCTGTTAAAGTGGAATTGTAAAGCTAAAATTGTGTGTTATGAAGTGTTTCCTTTATCCTATAATATGCAAAAGCATTATGAAATATATACATGAAACAGAGAAGACTAGTAAAAGTGCAAGGTTTCTCAATGAAAGCGAAGATGGGTTTCTCCTTGTTTGTTCTTACCAATTTTCTGCATAAGATTTCTTTCTCACAGTGTGTCACATATAAATGACTGAAAGCTTGACAACACAATCCTATACATTTCTGCTTAGAAACAAGTCCCCAAGGTCACAAGAGCTTACAAGAACCAAATAACTACTCCTAGGCTTGTAGGCTCGGAATACGAAATACTTTACAGTGCATTCTATGCATGTCAGCTTAACAGACTACTGTCTATACATATTGAAGCATAATCCAGTCCTCACCAGTCACAAGGCAGATCAGGGGATAGAGATACAGCCTGTGCTAGACAGGATTACATTCCCTCTGAAATCTCAGGTTTGTAGCTTGGGCATATTCTTGGATTCAGCCCTCAGCATGGAGGACCAAGTCTTGGTGGTGGCCAGGACTGAGGTTGCACAGTTAAAGCCAGTGCGCGAGCTGAGCCCATTCCCAGAGATGTCAGATCTGGCTATGGCAACACATACGTTGACTGATTGATTGATTGATTGATTGCATCAAACGTGTATTAGTTTATCACACTGGGCAGTATATTACAAGGTACCAGTGTACTTTCATGTCAATGAGGTGGTGAACCTGCTCTGAGTTTTATTCATACTTTAATGGAGCTGACCCCAGTACTGCTCCTATTCAGGATTCAGAACCTTTGATAGGCCTCTTAAAGTTTAGACTCAAACACAGAATGGATTCATCACTTCACTGATATGGAGAAAAACAGCTGCTCCTGCATTGTGCCCTACCACTGACAGCTTTAATTTGTAGAAACATTAAGCATCAGAAATGTGGCATTTTGGTAAGTCACTCCAAGAAAATGTTTAAAGGGCATTTCCAAAAAGCATACTAGGACTAGAAACAGAAGAGACAGTGATTTATCAGAGATAACAAAAACCTGTGAATAAGGATTGTTAAAGAGGAACTTTTCAGTGGTGGCATCCCATCTGAGGTTGTTTTTCCCCCCCAGAGAGTCATGCCTGGTATTTCTCTGCCCAAGACTCTGGAGAGCTGTTCTCCATTGCCGTAGGAAGAGTTCTTTCTCATCAACTATTATGTGGGTGGTGATCATTTTAACTGATGATGCCAGCCCAGAAATTGATCCTAGGATGATCCTTTGCAGAACGCAAGTGGCCTGACAGAAGAGCTACATTCTGTTCACACTTTCTCAGAGCTGAAATAAATTGCTAAAATTGTTTGTTGTTTCCTTCAAGAAGAAAATTATTGAAGAAATACATCACCTTGAATGAAAATGCTAGCTACTGATCTAGGCAATGGCTGGCAATTTCCTTCTTCAAACAGAGTGTGCAGTCATTGTCACCTTCATTGATAGAGACGGAGACATGGCTGAATTTAGAAAGCAACTAGTATTTAGCCGCTCTTTCTGGGGCACAGGAGTGGCTGAGGGGAGACGCTATAGTCCATGAGTTTTTAATTCATTTTGTTCTTTGTAGGCAGTATAGTATATCCAAAAGATGGGGGGGGAGAGAGAGAGCACTAACTTTTCCCTCTACTCCTACTTTTTTAAAAACAATATGAAGCTAAGAACAATAATGAGAGGATTAAGCAATAGTCAGGCTGCATCAAATTAGTAAACCTGAATCAAGAGTAATTAAGAATAAAACTATGATTTTGAGGAGAGGGACTAGTGGTGAAATTAGCTAAATGGGTGATCTCAGGCCAAACCTACCCTACAGGATTGTTTTGATGACAAATGGGCTACTACACCAGCTTGAAGGAAGTTTAAAATGCATCTCAGGGGAAAATGTGTGGCTTCAAAAGATGTCATTAATAAGACAGGGCCTTCACAGTAGTGGGACAAATTCTTCCCATAAAGAAGGGGTCAGGAAGCTACGGCCCTCCAGATAATATATCATCTCTGACTTCTGGCCATACATTCCCCACCCCGTGTTTGTTTTGAAAGGTGATTCCAGTTTTACCTTTTCTTCTTAAAGTTATTTAAATTTTACTTTTTTTTAAAAAATCATACTTTAGTTCAGGCACAAGAAACAGAGGAACCATCATATTTTTTGGACAGAAAGTCCTATCAGCATTGTCAATGGTCAGGGATTTTGGGAGTTGTAGTCCAACAACATCTGGATGGTGAAAAGTTCCCTGATCCTGGGCTGTGAATTTGTCATGCCTTTTCATTGGCCAGTCTGATTTCTCCCCTGTCCTAGTTGGTACTGCTCAAGCGTGAGGACATCAGCGCCAAACAGTCCAGTGGTCTCTGATGGCAATCTCATATTTCCTGTTTAAGAGTTAATTACATTAAATGCCTTTTAAAGCACAGAGGCAGGATGGAAAATGAGTATATCATCAAGGAAGACAGACAGGAATCCATAACCTTTGGATGTTATTCTTGGCAACGCTAATGACTCTGTGTGATCTTAAAACATTTCACTGGCATCTCTGTGGCTCAGTTTACCCTTCTGTCAGATAGTTAAAATGTTTTACATGCCTAGATGTTAAGGTGATGAGTTAGGAGTGTAAAATCTAGCCAAAATCCCAGGAAAGAATGCTTAAATGAAGACACAGCGGTGTAACTACCATGTATACAAAGCCTTTTTTTGGCATAGCTTTATATAATCCCATCACGCTTGAGAATGAGAGGTTGTAATTATTTTTAGTAGTTCCTTTTCATAACCTCCTTGCATACTTCTGTGCATCAGTCTACACTTCTCAAAATTCATGTAGAAAGATCTGGAACTCTTTTGTTATCCAGTGTAAAATGTTGAACAGGAGCGCCACAACAATTTTACCAAACATTTTAAAATCCCAGGAGAACTGGACCACTGGCATAAGAGATGAACATTATAAGAGAGAGGCATTCAGAAATAAAACATATGTTTACAGAGTGTACTAAAATATTTACAGAATGCTAATTTTATTCCAGTAAATTATTTCTGTGATAATGGCTAAGAAATTGAAGTGATGAGATTCCTAGTCCATTCTTGTTGTTTTTCACCATCAGATCACCTTTTGATTTACAGCAACCGAATGACTAAGAGACCTTGAAAAGCCTCAGGCCCTTTCTGCACGTTACCTGTTCGCGGAGGTGGGGGGTGCCGTTCGCGCAAGCAGCCTCTTGCGCAAGGCACCCGCATCGCTCCTCCGTTCTCCCGCAGCTGGGTTGCCGGTCGTGCAGCCGTCACGCGAACGCCCCGCCCCTTCCTTCCGCAGTGCAGCCTGGGAGCTGTAGGCTGCGCTGGGGGAGGAAGCGCGACCAGCCTGGCTCGCCCAATGCACTGCACAGCAGGTAAGTGCGTGTGGGCCCCGGGAGCATTGCACGACTGTGCACCATTTTCAGCTTAAAGCCGAAAATAAAAAGGTGCGCATCCGCTCTGCGTCCGGCTCTTGAGCGTCACGTAAATGGGAGTGTGTCGTATGGACCGCCGCTCCCATTTATGCGACGCTCAAGGGGCCCTCTCGCAACAGAAACTGCATACGAAAAGCCTCAGTCATCAACAGTTCTACTCGGTTTTTGAAGACTCAAGAGCTATGGCTTCCTTTGTTGCACCAATCTGTTGTTGTTGTTGTTGTTGTTGTTACCACTACTACTACTGATTTCATCATCATTATCATGTTCTTACATAGTGCCATCAGTGAACATGGACCTTTACATGAACAGTTTACAATTGTTAATTTGACAGTTCTCTGCCCTCAGATTTACAATCTAAAAAGACCAGAACACAATGAAAAGAAGATGGCAGTGGGCAAGGGGATTCAGTCTAGCAGACGCCGGCTGTTGTTCCCTTCCTCCAAGGCCAGAGAAGTGACATTTGGAATATGAAGGAAGGGCCTTTCGTCAGTTGCTGGGCCTAGACATAATGGAGCTGTGCTACCTATTCTTCTCTCTGTCCAGAGACTACATAAATCTATGTGTCCAGTTTTCAATGTCTGCTGGCATGATTTTTTTTCTCCATATATTACAATTCTATATTACATTATATTAATGTTGTCTTTCTCTTTTCCAGTATTATCATAGCACCCTTCTACTTTTCCCAGCATTATCCTCTTTTCCAGTGAGTCATGTCATCTCAGAATATGTCCAAAGTACGACAACTTCAGTGTAGTAGCTTCTATTGTTACAATTGTTCCCCTCATTTTGTTGTTAAGTCCCATAGGAATCATTGTGACAGATTTGTCCTGAAAAACACCATTGATTTTAGCTGGACCAAAACGACACTACTATTTTCTGCACTGAAGTCTATGCTGCTGTGTGTGTACATAGGCTTTTACATATATTTCTTGTTCATAAAATAGCTACCACTTCTCATCCCGTTTTGTACATAAATACATCTTCTTGTTTTGGTGTGGACTCTGGGAACTGTTTTTGTGCTAAGTTCATTCTTAGGCCCTTTTCGCACAGGCTTTCTGTCGCGCGACAGCCCCCTGAGCCTCGTGGGAGTGGGAGCGTTGCTCTGCACGACGCACTCCCACTTCCGCCGCTCTCACAGGGCTGACGCTGCGCAAACGCGTATTTTTTGATTTTCGCCTCAAAGCAAAAATCACCCGCGCTCGCACAGCGCTCCCAGCGCCCACACGCACTTACCTCCTGTGTGGAGCGTCGGGGAGGCGGCCGGGTTGCGCTTCCTTCCCTCCGCCCCTGCGGAAGGAAGGGGCGGGGCGCTAGCGCAACGGACGCGACAGCCTCCTGCTTCACGAGGGGGGCGGACACGGCAGCCTCCTTCGCGAGGGGGGCGGACGCGACAGCCTCCTGCTTCGCGAGGGGGGGTGGACGCGTGGGCTGCAGCCGCCTCCGGGAGGCTGCCGCTTCCCCGCTCGTTCCTTCGTCTGCGGAAGGAAGGAGGGGGAAACGGCAGCCTCCCGGAGAAGGCTTCTCGCGCGACCCGCCCTCCCCCGCTTGCGCTAGAAGCCTCAATGCGAAAAGGGCCTTAGCCATTTGCTCACATGCGACTGTTTGTGATTTTATTTCTAGGGCTTGAGAACAGCGGCCGCAGATTTGGTCCTTGTTCTAAGCATTTTTAAAGATCTGGGGGCCTTTCACACCTGACAGTTAACAGTGCTGTGATTTCATTTTTAACTGCCTTGCTTCCATCCTATAGAATTCTGGGATTTGTAATTAAGGAAAGGATATTTAGAACTCTCAGCCAGAGAGTTCCAGTGTCTCATGAGACCAGAAACCTCAGGATTCCATAGGATGCTGCCTTGCCAATTAAAGTGGAATCATAGGGCTGTAACTGTGTTGTGTGAAAGGACCCAGAAGGAGTAAGGCTGGGTTTCCCCTAGCTCAGCCTGTGTAGATGTTAATAATGGTGGTGGCAGTCTACTATATTAGAGTCAGGTTTTCTTTATCTTTAAAATTTTCTATCTGTTTTGGTGTATGTGTGTATGGGGCTTTGTGGATCACCAGCTTCTCAGATTACTCAAGACGGTGGAAAAAATCTCTGAAGCCTGTTAAATGTACCAAAGTCAGGTTTGTTACGTAGTGTGTGAAATGGTTCTGCCTCAGTCCTAAGCAGTTTGTGCTTATGACACTCCAGTTTTTAAATTGCTTGAGTGTCTCCAGCATGTCCCTATAAACTTACTCTAGTAATATTCTGCTGGATACTATAGGTCCACTGAAGTCAAGATAAAGTCTTCCAGAAATTGTTCGTCATTCAGGTTCTATCATTATACTAGACCACTTCAAACCATGTTTTAATCTTAATTTTAGGTTTCAAGAAAACAGCAGGAAACAGCTTAATAACTCATGGAGAAAGCTCCCTCAGGGAGATGTTCATTATATATCCTACCTCAGGGCAAGAGTTTGGACTTGTTTGTCAACTCTGTTGTAAAATGTGAATTATATACTAATGGAGAATTAGCAATTGCACATCTTTCACAACAAACTCATAATATTGCAACATCAGACAAAACTTATATGACAAAAACCTGACTTTTACACAGTAACCTTTGTCAAAATGGAAAACCTAATCCAGTGACCACAGCCCGTCACTGAATGCAGCATTGAGGAGTGAGGTAGTGTAATCAATACTCTGTAAATCAATTGTGTATATAATTATTTGACCTTCTGTACCTATGTGTTCTCTGGTATGTTAATGTAAACACGATACCAAGCTCCCTAGGCGTACACTGTGCTAGAGAAATTTCATTAAAGTAGACACAGTTTTACTTTTGAAAATAAAAACTAGTGCATTTTATACTTCCTGTTGCCCAGGGCACCTGATATACAGATTATTTTCATAGTTCAGGAGTGCTTTGAAGGTCTTCTTACAGCAGTCACTGTCAACCAGAAGGAAAGTGAACTTAGAAGGTTGTATATACTTCAGCAGAGACAGTGCGGTCTAGTGGCTGCTGTAACATCAGAAGAGTAGGTCCATATGATCGCACAGCAATGAGGCAGGCAGAGGTTGGGAGGGGACTGGGCATGGCTTCTGAGACAACCAGTTGCAGGAATAGAAACAGGAAGAGTCTGGTGAAATGGACCCAGAATCTGGAAAAATCTAGCTAACTATTTAATGGCTAGGCAGGTGGTACAATGCACCCAGCAGCTACAGATATCACATTCTTCCAGGGCTCACATCCCATGCAACCTTAGCTAAAATACATGGCACATGGAGAGTTTTTCCAAGTCATACACCATTCTGTTGGGGGGTTTTTTTTTGTCCAGGCCCTGCATCAGTACTGCCAAAGCTTCTACAATAATGGTTTCAATGCTGGTGTTCTATTCCTTGCTTTGTGTGAATGGCACAAGGGTTAGCACCCAACAGCTCTCTACATAGTCTTCTCTCCTTGCTCCTGGCTTTTTGGTGCAGTTATATGTGGAAAGAGCAGTACACATACAAAAAATTTTGTACTGAGCCAGTGAGCCCTAGTATCAACTGGGAATAGGTGGACATGGATGGTCATGCTTCAAAGCCACTTCAAACACAAAAATCAAATTTTTATCCTCCTCTTCCTCTGAGGTTGTGCCTCCCCCCACACACACACACTTCCATGGAAACCTCCAGAAGCCCAGCAGCTGGTACCTTGACATCTGTCAGCCCATCCCATTATTACATGGAAACTGTACTCTTCTTTCTACAGCAAATAGTGTTGTCAGATCTCAGGGACTGGACCTGAGTCTCCCATTTTCATGGGTAATCTCCAAAAGTGGAGTGCAAATTCTCCACTTTTGGAGGGATCAGATCCAGGCAAAGGCTTGTTCAAACTTCCACCTCAATTAGTAAAGCAATTTTGCTACTAATTGATTAATTTCTTCCTACAACTTGCAAAGACTCTCCATGGGATCCATATATTTGCTTAGTTTCCTTCTTCCCTCTCATTCCTTGTAGAACAAGGGCTCATCCTCTACTTTGCATCCACCATCTGGCTAGAAGCAGGTAGACTAGATTAAACGTTCCCCATCACACCTCTCTAAGTAAGTGAAAGAGAATAATCCCCTTATTTCACCTTGATCTGGGAACTACTCTTTTAGCTAACATTTCTGTCTACATTTCCAAATATGAAAATATGTTCTGGGTAGGGGGGGTGTTTGAAAGACAAGCTTGGTACAGCTGTGGTTGGTGTTTAATGACATTACTGGATCTGCCTCTAGGTCTCAGCCATTTCCGCACTAGCCTAGTATAGTGCTTTTATTCAACTTTCAACATCCTATGGAATCCTGGAGTTTGCAGTTTAAACTGCAGTTTAAACTGCAAACCCCAGGATTCCACAGGATGTTGAAAGTGGAATAATAGCACTATAGCAGGCTAATGAGGAAATGGTCCTCAGGTTTTGGCCCAGAACCCTCAGGACCTGGGATGATCTTGAACTGGCAACCCTACCAGAAAACTGCACACCTACCTGCCTGCCTAACTTTTGATTTCTGAAATTGCCCCATGGCTTCAGAGCCTCTCTCTCCATACACATAAACACATCCCACTAGGAGAAGGCTTTAAAAATACATCAGGGGCATACTGATTTTATGCTATAATATTTAGCAGCCTCTTTTGTGGTGTACTAAAATATGCCAAAGCAGATTTTTTTGAAAAAGGTAACTGAACCATTTAGCTTTCCTAAATGCATGCAAGTCTCTCATTTCTTTGAAACAGAAACCAATGGATGCTTCTTATTCCATTAATATGTCTGCAGCTTTCACTCAGGCAGACCACTAACACCGTAAAAGCCACTCAAACGGCTGTGGAACAGTGGTGGTAAAGCAACATTCTGCTGACCCAGGTGAAGTCTCTGCAATAAATATTTATACACATACACACACACATATGGATGATGTGAAAACCTGGTGCAGCATTATATAATTTATCAGTGCTGGCAGAGTGCCATTTAAGATGCCTTCCTCCTTCTATTTTTGTCCTTATTTCATGTATTTGTTATTTAATGTTATCTTTTCCCTGGGATTGTGTGCTAAAATGTGTTATAGTGACAGATGGTGACTGGGTTGTCAGGTTGGGACCAAAACCTGAGGCCTAAGGTTGACCTCTTGTGACATAACAGGGAGTGGCCCCTGGTTATGTCATTGAGCATGATACAAGAAGCATCAACCACAGCAGTTGCACTGAGTATGCTATTCAAAATAAAACACCAAGTCTAACAAATGTGAAAAATGCACAACACACATATTTTTCATGGCACCATTCTAACTGTAAAACCTTACCCTGAGTACTGCAAAAGAGTGTCTGTGCCCTGAGGTCTGGAAACAACTCTAGACAGGTTTGCTGTTTCAGAACTACTCGTATTCCCTACTGGTTAATTTCAGGCTTTGTTTTCTAAAATAGAATCAGGCGTGTTTTCAATCTTGCTGTAGGTAACTGTTACAAACTACAGCAGAGTTCATAAAATGGTGCATAAAGAACCTTGGCTAGGATCCTCAGGCTTCATCTTACAAGCTCTTCTGTGGCTTGTAAGGAATCCACCTGTATCAATACAATACTACTAATTAGGAGCACAGCCTTCCTTATCAGACCATCAGAAACTCCAAATGTCCAGATGTGGCAGGGAAAGTCCTAACTCATCCTCTGTCATCCTGCTTTTTCAGATGCTTTTAAAACATCACAGTATCTCTCTTCTCCTTCTCCTTTCCCTTTTATTCTCAATTTACATCCATTGCAAACTGAATTCAAATTGAAAAAATAAGGGGGAGGGGATAGGAGGGGGTGAATATCTTGCTCTCAGTAGACTCAAGCAAAAGCAAACTGCTGCAGCCTCTCCTACGTTCTTCCTCATTCAGAATTTTTACCTTTTGCCATCTGATGTGGCTTGGCCACATGTGTCCCTGATTTCATCTGCAAAATGATGAAGGGTATCAACCCTTGAATAAACTTAAGTGAAAGACTTACATTTTAGTATGTTACAATTTGTTCTCTCTGTTCTCTCTTTGCCAAGCTTAGCTTGTCAAACCTAAATCACTTTAAAACAAAGCTGGGAATTGTGTAGCCCTCTAGATGTAGTTGAACTGCAACTCCCAGAAGCCCAAGGCAGCGCATGTTGAGGAACACTGGGAATCGCATTTCAATGATATTTGGAAGACCATACAATTCATATCCTGCATTAGGATGGGATTAATTAATGCATGTTCTAGTGTTTACTTGCCCATGTCTCAATACCATAATCTGGAAGGCAGAACAATTATCAAAATTGCTCTTCCTCTGCAATTAAACAGAGTATTCCAACCCCTTTAAACTTAAATAAAGTACTTAGTTTATTAATATCTTCTTCTTGAATATCAAGCAAACTGCACACTCCAATAGTGAACAAACACAAAAGGAGTGAGTATTTTTGTGGGGAGGTGCAGTGGTCACTTTTCATCCCCACATCAAGTAAGCAGGCTTCCCCAGTTCATTTTGGCACACCTGTAGTGATGCCATATCACTTCTGGCCATCATTTTGGCTGATTTTTTTCTTCTTTGAAGAGTTTGGTTCTGGAAGGAGTTCAGAGAACCAACTGCTGCAATGTCAAGCAGTTTTGGCAGCCTTTGGCTAGTTTTCAGGTGGGGTGGGGGAATCATAAAATGACCCAACATTTTGAAGATAGGAGGCAGGGGGATTTGGGAGGGCTCCTGGGTGGCTTCCAGACCTTCACCTAGGCATCCCAAGGGCCATATGGGGCCAGTGACTTGCACTTTGCCCCCTCCTGATATACAACTACAATTGTCAGGAATAGTTCCTAAGAGGTGGTGCTTTCCACTTAAGATGTCCAGTCCCCTAACATGCATAAGAGATCTGAATGTAACCAGCAGCTGGTTTTTCAGGATCCCAAGTCACAAGCTGAACATGAGCCAGCAGTGTGATGCGGCAGCCAAGAAAGCCAATGCGATTCTTGGTTGCATCAATAGGAGTATGCTGTCTAGATTGAGGGAGGTAATGGTACCACTCTATTCTGCATTGGCTAGACCTCATTTGGAATGCTGTGTCCAGTTCTGGGCACCTCAATTCAAGAAGAATATGAACAAGCTGGAGCGTGTCCAGAGGAGGGCGACCAAAATGGTAAAGGGTCTGGAAGCCATGCCCTATGAAGAATGCCTTAAGGGAGCTGGGCATGTTTAGTCGGCAGTAGAGAAGGTTAAGAGAGGACATTATAGCCATGTTTAAATATTTGAAGGGATGTCATGCCAAGGAGGGAGCGGGCTTCTTTTCCGCTGCTCCGGAGACTAGGACAAGGAGCAATGGATTCAAGCTGCAGGAAAGGAGATTCCACCTGAACCTCAGGAAGAACTTTCTGACAGTCAGAGCTGTCCAGCAGTGGAGTATGCTGCCTCGGAGTGTGGTGGAGTCTCCTTTGGAGCTTTTTAAGCTGAGGCTGGATGGCCATCTGTTGGGAATGCTTTGATGGATGTTCCTGCATAGCAGGGGGTTGGACTCGATGGCCCCTACGGTCTCTTCCAACTCTGTGATTCTATGATTCTAAGTCTTTTCCCAAACTCCTCATTTTGCTGTCCCTTATATACACTATTATATGAATACATTTTTGGCTATTATCCAGAATCTTCCTTTAAGTAGAGGGCTGGAAATGATGCATATGTCCTTTGTTGTTCTTAACTGCTGTCAAGTGGACTTCAGCTTATGGTGACCCTATGAATGAGAGACCCCAAAGGCTTGCAGACTAAGGGATGTGACTTCTTTGATTGAGTCTATCCATCTATGATGCAGTCTTCCTCTTTTCCTGCTGTCGTTTCCTTTACCAAGCATTGTTGTTGACAGTGGAATATGCTGCCTGGGAGTTTGGTGGAGTCTCCTCCATTGGAGGTTTTTAAACAGAGACTGGATGATCATCTATCAGGAATGCTTTGATTGTGTATTCCTGCATGGCAGGGTGTTGGATTGGCTGGTGCTTGTGGTCTCTTCTAACTCTATGGTTCTGTGATCATATGTCATCTTGTGATATGTCCCAAGCACAACACACTCTGCTTAGTCATCTTGGCTTATAAAGAAAGTTGATTTGCATTTATTTATCTTTTTACCAATCCATGTAGAACTTATCTTGGTGCAAATGTCCATCCCAGGTTTTGTCAAGTTCCTGACCAGGTCAAACCATATCTGTTGCTCTCTTTTTTAGCTAATGGCTAATAGAAAGAATTACAATGTGAGAAAACTTTGCTAGCTGTTTAATTTTTACTTTTTTCCCTTTTCCATTAAGGATCATCCAACATGTAAGAAGTCCAGGCTTGCTCCTATCAGTACTTAACCCTGTTTCCTATCAGTACTTAACCCTGATAGTACTCCTATCAGTACTTAGTCCTATAACTGCTATTGCTATTGCTACATTTCAAACATAGTATAAGTAGGAATCAGGACTAACCAATGGTGCTACCTTTCCCATAGTGATGAGATTGCATGCTTCTGTGAGGCAAGAGGTTATGCTGATGACATCAGTGCTGCCGGTAGGGTGTCCCATATCAAACAGGCTTTAGCTAAATAGCTAAACTAAATGTGCCAAACAGTTACTGGGCAGCAGCAGTAGTGTGGTATGACACTGGCAAAGGATCTATATGGAGCCGGGGGGGAAAGACATCCAGGCTGGGTTTAGGAAAGGAAGAGGTACTCGGGAATCATATTTCAAACATATGTTGGGTAATGGAGTCACCAATGAATTTTAGAAGAAAATCAGCTTGGGCTTTATTGATTACAGTAAAGCCTTTGGTTCTGTAGAGGATGAAAAACTATGGATTGCTCTTAAAGAAATGAGAGTGTCACAACATTGGATTGTCCTGTTGTGTAACCTGTCCTCAGGACACTAGGCTACCATCAGGACAGTATCTAGAGAAATGGAATGGTTTCCAACTGGCAAGGGGGTCAGGCAAGGCTGCATTTTATCACCCTATCTGTTTAACTTGTACAGTGAACACATCATAGGTAAAGCAGGATTATGCTCAGAGGAGGGAGGTGTGAAAATTGGAGAAAGGTGTATCAACAGTTCAAGACATGCAGATGACGCCATACTTCTACCAGAAAAAAGCAAAGACTGGGAATCATTACTGAAGAAAGTCAAGCAAGAAAGGACAAAGGCAGGCTTACAGCTGAACATTAAGAGAACAAAAATAATCAACACAGATGATTTATGCAGTCTCAAAGTAGACAATGAAGACATTGAAATAGTTCAAGATTTTCCATACCTTCGCTCAGTCAATAATCAGAATGGACACTGCAGTCAAGAAATCAGAAGAAGACTAGGACTTGAAAAGGCAGCTATGAAAGAGCTACCCAAGATCCTGAAGTACAAAGATATATCATTCAATAGTAGGATTGTCCCTGACATTGTATTTCCAATTTCTGTGTATGGTTTGGAAAGATAGACAGTGAAGAAAATCAACTCATTTGAAATGTGATGCTGGAGAAGAGTTCTACACGTACCCTGAACTGCTAAAAAGACAAATGAATGGGCCCTAGAGCAAATCAAGCCTGAACTCTTCTTAGAAGCCAAGATGACTAAACGGAGGCTGTCATATGTTGGTCATATCTGACTCACTGGAAAGGACAATAATGCTTGTTAAGATAGAAGGCAGTAGGAAAAAAGGAAGACTGTATTACAGATGGATAGACTCAAAGCCTTTTCACACCTTACCTTTTCATGGAGGTGGGGGAAGGCGCTTGCGCAAGAAGCCTCAGCAGGAACGCTGCCACTTCCCTGCTGCTTCAGTTCTGCAGCAGCTTCCTGGTTGCGCAAGCGCCGCGCAAACACCCCGCCCCTTCCTACGGCAGCGCAACCTGGGAATTGCAGGCTAGCACTGAGGCAGGAAGCGTGACTAGCCCGGCTCCCGACACACCTCATGCCAGGTAAGTGAACATGGGCCCCGGGAGCATTGCATGACTGCACATCATTTTCAGCTTTAAGCCGAAAATGAAAAGGTGCATGTGCGGTCCGCGTCAGGCCCTTGAGCGTCGCATAAATGGGAGTGTATCATGCAGACCGCTCCTCCCATTTATGCAACACTCAAGGGGCCCTCTCGCTTTAGAAATGCCATGTGAAAAGGGCCTCAGTCAAGGAAGACACATAGAGAATTTGCAAGACCTGAGAAGGGAAGTTGATGACAGGGTGACTCGGAGGTCTCTCATCTATAGGTTGCCCTAAGTCAAAGTTGACTTGACATCTGTTAACAACAACAAGGAATCAGGAGGTTCTCCAGATGCTATTGGACTACAACTCTCAGCTTTACTCACCATTATTACCTATACCATCTAGAGGTTCTGAGAGTTGCAGTCCACCAATACTTGGAGGACTGCATGATTCCCACTCTTGATTTGCAGCATTATCACCTGCTGTCATAGTGAGTGCAAGAGATGGTGCCTCTCCCTTTTTGCCTTCCTGCTTGCTTCCTGCCTTAGCTGATGATGGGTTCTTTAACACTTGGAAGCTTGTGGGCCATCTTTAAATTACAGGTTGGCCCAATAATGGATGCCAACTCATTCTGCATTGCCATCTCCATAAGATAAAATAGGCCAACAATTAGCATGAATTGCTACAGGCACTAGGATTGTTACTACTGCTAACATCTTGAATGATCTGAACAATGATAAGAAATTTTAGAGAAAAATTCCAATGTAGCTACAGCATTCACCTATGTAAACTTTGCTGGGTGTGGAATCCATCTTCTTTGATTTAAATGCTTGACAATACTGGGATGAAAAACCTATTGAAATGTAAAGTACTTCTAATCTGAGAAACTCTCAACTTATCAGCATTCCCATCCCCGTACAACAAACAAACCAGCAACATATCCTCCTGTTCTCTGCTCTTATGTAGATAGGAAAAATACTTAGTTTGGAAAACATTAAGGTTGGCCCAGATGTTAACCTAACACTTAGGAAAGAGTCCTTAGGAAAACTTGTTGATTTATGTTAGCAGACACTTCTATGGATTCCAGTCTACTTCTTCAGTTGAAGTTTTCCTACGTATTCTGAAGGACAAGTCTGGAAATGGTAACATGGCATCTAAAGCAATGTCTCTCAAACATTGTGATTAAACAATTTATTAATATATTTTCACAATGGAGGTGAGGAGGGCAACATGTAGATGTTCTGACTCAGGCAGCAAAATATCCTGGAATACAAGCTCCAGCTGGAATGTCAACAGATGGTTTCTTCAATCTAACATGGAAGCATAGAAAGTCTACAAAAGAACTACAAAAACGAGGGCATCTCTCCATGCTACTTGCTTAGGCAAAGGGATGCTGTAGCCTAAGTGAGCCTCAGAAAAAGAAACTGAGCCTTTCAGCCTGACAAAAAGAAGTTTGTAGCATCAGCTTTTTAAGACTGGGTCTACTTTGCATCTGATGAAGTAGACCCAATCTACAAAAGCTACAAACTTTTCTCTCAGTCAGACTCAAAGCGGCTATAAGATCCCTTTGCATACAGATCCAGGCTATCATAGGGTCTTTCTGCACTACACCATTACAGTGCTATTATTATACTTTCAACATCCTGTGGAATTCTGGGGTTTGCAGTTTACTGAGGCCAAAGAGCTCTCTGGCTGAGAATTCTAAATGCCCCTCTCTAAACTGCAAACCCCAGAATTCCACAGGATGTTGAAAGTGGAATGGTAGCACTCTAACAACATAGTGCAAAAAGGTCCATAGCTATGTCTTTAAATACTACACACTTATATCACTGTAATCCTATGGAATCCTGGGATTTGTAGTTTGGTGAAACACTAAAGGTGCTTTCTGGCTGAGAATTCTAAATACCTCTCAACTGTAAATTCTAGGATTTCATAGGAATCAGTCATGGCAGTAAAACTGGGACCATAGCACCCCAGTGTGAAAGCACCCTAGATATCTTCCAAATGCAAATACCTTTATGTGTACCATGTAAGAAAAGGAACCATCGCTGTGGATTGGTGGGGCTGGTTGGTTGCTTTCAGAAAATTTAGCAGAAGAAGAGGAAGCTTGTGACACTGTTGATTGAGGGGAAGAGGGACAGAAAAAAGGTAGTTCCTTGGATGGACTGCAAAACACTTCCCTGAATAGGGAAGCACTAACCAGTGAAGGTTTCTGCTGCAGGGCTCTGTGTTCTGTAGGTCTCTGTGATCAAGTTCCACTGTTGCATCCTACACACTTCACCATGCCAACCCCTCTCCAGCTGACAGAAATCTTGACACTGTGTGGGCTTTATGGAATCTGAAGATGGTTGTAGTCTGATGACTCAAGAAAGCTAGTGCCCCAAATCCTGCCATGGATATCAGTATAAGAGGTTGATTAATAGACAACGGTGCAAGTGAAGCCTACATGGCATCCATCTATGGCCCCTCAAAGTATCTCCAGTAAAACAGGAAGGGGATGCTATGGAAATGGTTGAAGCAATGGTCACCAGATGTTGTGAGACTTCAGCTCCCAGAATGTCAGTTTGGTAAAGGGTGAGAGATTTTAGAAACTGTACTCTAATCTTTCTGAGTTTACAGGCTGGGAACCACTGGGCTGAAACAGCCTCATGGTTGTGAGTTGTGGGTTGTGAGAGGGAAGAAAGGAATGTCTTTTTCATACAGGACTTAAATAGTCAAGTATCTGAACGCAGTGAACTACTTGGTCATGTAATTGTAAATAAAGCCTGAACAAACTTAGCTCAGCCTATGTGTCCTAACAGAGATAATGGATGGATGACTGGGCTTAACATGACCCTGCCAGACAACTTTTTCTTATTTATTTAATATGGCACCCAGCCTATAAAAAGACTCCTGGCAATCTAGCTGATTTTTGTGACTTTTCAGTAATAAAGGTATTATCCTAGAGTTGTTTTGATTCTTTTATTTTTATGGGCCACCACAACTGCAAACATTTTGTAAACAGATCAATTTGTTATAAAGTTTTATTTCCACAAATCCCTCTTTACTGCAAACTCAGGGCTCATCTCTCTTGAGTTCTTTGGCAAGTTCACATACAACTGAGAAAACAAGTGGCTTAAGCACTGTTGTCCCCTAGCAGAACACCTGCAATTTTTTTATGAGTGCCTCTTTGCTGAGCTTCTTTCAAGCTTCTACCACAGTCACTGAAAGTATGGGGGGGGGAATCTATAGAGCTATGCACACTTCACTGAAAATTAGTTATGGATTTTTTTATTTTATGTAAATTTGATTTAATAATGCGACTGCACTTAGTTAATACCTTTCCCCAAAATGAGATGATTTATCTCTTACTTGATTGAAATTCTTCTGGCTAATTCAAATTAACACTGAGACCCTTTCCACAGGATGTTGTTGTCCTGGCATGGGGATGGGAGAGCAGCAGAACTGCGACAATGCTTCTGCATGATGTTATTGCGGTCCTGACCATCTCATGTTGCCAGATCAAGGATTAAATCATTAACACAATGGAGGCACTTCCTACCTTAGTGCAGCCTGAGAAAGTGGCTGGCTGCATTGCGGAAGGAAGAGGTGTGTCCATTGTGCTTCCTTTGTTACCTCAAAATGTAGGTGCCACAGGGGCCACCCTGCAATGCCAAATACCTCCTTGAAAAAGTGGGGAATTAATTAGCTCAAAATCAGGAGGCTGCGAGAGAGGGGCAACATAGCGAGATCTTTCCTACCAGTGTTTATGGGCACACACAGGAAAAGAACAAGCCAGAGATCCAGAAGTAAGCTAAAAATGTGTTTTATTGAAGGGAATTCACTCATGCATGCACACAAGATACACACAATCACACATTCACACAAGAGCTAACTGAAAGAGAAAGGGAGGAAAAATTATAGAGAGGCTGAGGGGTCTGGGGGATTTATAATTACCAGTCCAGAAGGGTAGTGAAGAGCAGCAATGTGTTTTGGCTTAGGTAGGACCTAAGGACAGTTCTCATTCAGGAGCCAGATGGAGAGAGTGATGGGTAGACCTTAGAGAGGCTGCACTGGGCATCCTGAAATCAGGGGTATTTGTACCCTGAAAATAGCCTGTGGCAGTGAAGTTTCCAGATGCAAGACAAAGGAAACCTGTTGTGGACAATGGGTCTTTTGCCTGTTGATGGGCTTAGTGCTTTGATTGACAAAGAGATGATGGGTGTTGTAATAGCTGTCTATTGTGGGTGCTGTGAGGAAAGAATCCAGGTGTACAAGGGATGGATATCTGTCAATCAGTGTCCTAGTGGGCTCCTCACAGTTGGAGTCCCTGGAAAATTCCAGCTTCTATTTAAGCCTATTATCCACAGGAATGGTGTGTATTTGTCTGACAAATGATTCAGTCTTACCTGGAAGAAGTTTGGAGTTGATCTATCCTTCTCACATTTACAGTCAAATTCTTTCCCGTGCTCAGTTTGACCTCTCTGTCAGCTCTCAGGCTTGAATTTGATATCAGAGCCAATAAAATGTGTTGCCAATTACATATGATGCCAATTAGGTATTGTGCCCATCCAAACCATACTGACATTGGGGACCCCCAAAGCAGGGCCTTACACCTTTGGCAAGGAACCAGCTGGTGTGGAGGGGAGCACTCCTGTTGCATTCCCTTCTCAGCAGAGCCACTGCTGGGATCACCACCAGAGCACAATGGGACAAAGTAGGGTGCAGAAAGGGCCCTAGACAGCTGAGGCCTGCAAGTCCAATCCATCAGCATTCATTCCGGCTGTCTTTGGGATCAGTGTTTCTGATTCTCACAATTCTCGTTCTCCCCTTCTTGCACACCTATGCACTAAAAAAAATAAATGGTGAGGCAGATGATTCTAGGAAAAGCACATCAGAGATAGGGAAGCGCACCTATTTCAGTTGCTCACACTGCACAGCTTTGTTTCTTTCTGTCTCTCTGTATTGAAAAAAAGCCAGGGCCAGCCATTATGCTGGTTCTGCTCTAACACTGCTTCTGACTAGCTCCAACAGATCTCAAAGATGTGGACAAGACAGACACATACAGATAGGGAACTAATTGTCCATAAATATTTTCAAGCATTATTACAATTCAGCCTCAGTTGCTGCCTTCATGCTACCAGGTGTTACCCTGTTCTCTGGGGGTCCCATGAGGGGCGCCTAAATAACCAAAACACAAACACAATTCTGGGGAGAATTAGCTGGAGCACTCACTAAAGCTAGCGAGAGGCAGGGTAACTTAGCAGGGATCTTGCAACCCAATGTCTATGGGATTGGGTCAGTCAAGCAGTCAGACAGTTTTAAAATAGCAAAATGATGTTTTTTTTGTTAAAAGACAAACTAACAGTAAGGATACCACAATCAAACGGCTAATGGAAGAATTAGAAGAATGGTTTTTCGGGGGAAATGGGTGATACAACACCTTTTCTCATAGTCCTGAAGAAGCTGAAGATGGTAGGGAAGAAACTCAGCGTGGAGGCCGATGGGAGCTCACCAGACAAAGCGGCAGCAAGGCTGGATGGAAGTCCGGAGTGATCCAAACAGGGCAAGCGATCCGAGGTGGTCTCAGAATCGGGGGCTTTTTATAGGGTGAATTGTGCCTGCAGGCCATGCCATACTCGGTGAGAACAATGCGAGTTTGGAGCGGGACAAAGCTTTGGAAAAGGTCAAGTTTAACATGATGGGCTTAGCGCAGATGTAACAATAGTATAGCCAGTATGCAAATACAAGGTGCTTAGCTTGGCTTTGTAAGACTATTGGCTCGAGGCCAGGCATCTTTGTTTAGAGTTGCACTTAAGCAAGAGGTGTTTGCAGGGAGGTCCCTGAAGCAATGGAGTGGCTCTGTTCTGCCTGCCTAGGTGGAGAATGGAATGTCCAACAATCACCGGCCACGCTTGTTTACGTGCTTGTCCAGAGGCCTTGCAAACACGTGGAGCAGGGTGGCAGAGGAAGGCCAAATGATTTGATATCAAAAAGAGATATCTAGTGCTATCACCGGGTAGGCCTGAACCGTAGTAACACAGGGTTGCAACCAGGGGAGTCCTGAATCATTCACTTCCCCTTCCGGTTCAGTCATTCAACCTGTCCATGCAACACACCGCTGTTGTTTCTAGACAGAAAGGCCTATAATTTGTTGGGTAATCATTACTGCTACCTAATAAAGATATTTGATTCCTGGAGCTTACAACCAGATGCATTTTCATACTTTCACCTTAATTCTGCATTATTTTGTGGTAACATATATGCTGCTAAATATAGTTCTTTTGTTCTGTTTCTGGATTTCAAATTGTTTTCACAATCAGTTAGTTGAATTTGACATGGAAAAACTGTCAGGAGGAAGGGCCTTTCTGACCATTTTTGTCTCGCCTGAAAATTATCCCTCTTCCACCACTCACATTTGCTTTTTCTTGCAAGGGAAGTGATACAGATAATGTAGTTGTGTCCCAAACATGATTTAGTGTAGAACTTACATTGGCTGCCCTATATATTCCATTTCTGCTCTAAATTCTTTTCCACATTTTCAAGCTATATGATAGAAAATGACCACAAAGTGTCATGCCAAAATGCTCCTGATCTCTGCAAAACAGGATTACAAGCGTAAACCTGTTTTCAGCAAATCTGTTTGCTGACTCCTTCTCAGTTGGACTCTGCAAGCAATGGAACCTTTTCAAGAACATTGAAATATTTCAACCAAATTCTTTCATGCCAAATGTTGATGTTCTCTGATTTCTGGCAATCTTTTTAGACCAAAGAGAAAGACTGCTCTCCTCAATTTGCCTCCATTTGTTTGAAACCCATTTAAAAATGGCTGGAGTGGATCCAGTTTGTTAAACTTGGGGGGGAAAGTTTCGAAGGCCAAAAGATTGAATGTCACTTAGAGTTCCTCAGATTTAGTAAATGTACTGGCCAAAAGATTCCCACAGTTTGTCAAGAGTGAGGTTCTTTAATGGCTTGACTTGCAATTTGTGCTTCTCTTAACATCTTCCCCTGAACTACAGCCTTAGAACAACTTAGCAGATAATTCCAAGTAGTGTGTGAAACTACAAATCCCAGAATTCTGGAGGATGGAGACATGACTTTTACATTCGTATCAAACTGCTATAGAAATGATGTACATATACTCCTGGGCATACTGAAACACTTGTTTAAAAAAGCAGGAAGCCATCTAATTCAGTGCCTATGGGAAATATACAGTATGCAGCAGAGTCCTGATAATTTCTTCTTTGCTGTTAAGAAACCATGTCATTGTATTTTGCAGTGTTTGGGGCTATTTTGTATACAATTCACACAGACATTTCTTCACTGTTTTATTATTCCTTTGCTCCTTGTTAATTTATTTCACATATGTCATATTCTACAAAACCTTACTAACTAAGCTGTTTATTTAGTGTTTATGTATTCCAAATATTTAAGAATAAAATGCCATTTTTAGACTTTTATCTAACTGTATTTTCAGAGGTAAACCTAACCTTGCTTGTCTGTTTGATATCAAAACATTTTTGTTTTCACTTGCTTGTTTTAACAGCAATAGGAAAACCAAGTATTTTTCTCTTCCCTCAAAAATAGAGCTCCATTTAGCTAAAAGATTGTGGTTGAAGGGTGAAAAGTCCAGCAGCATTATCTACATTTCCACTGCTATAAACCTGTCTCCGCAATAACCAAGTTTGTCTTCATTCTACATTCCGATAAGATGTTATTACAGTAGTTATTTTAATCAAATCTTCAGCTATTACATTAGTGCATACTAACATAGGGTTTCTCTTGGCTAGGGAAAAAAAAGAACAGTTTTCAGTAGATTACGGTGCCTTTAAGTCTTGTGACAGAAATAGAAAAGTATTTGATCTTTCTTTTTTAGCTTCAATACTGAATTAAACTATGCTTGCTGGAACTCTGGATTTTTCTCGCCTTTAAGCAGGAACTGAGAACCTTTGGTCCTCTGGATGTTTTTGGACCACAATTTCTACTGTCCATTACCACTGGCTGTGCTAACTCAGGCTGACAGAAATTGCAGGACAAAACATCTTCAAAGGTTCTTCAAGCTCAACCCAGAAAAAAACAGAATTGATGGTAATAGGAAACTCAGTGGACTGTTCAGTTAGAGTGAATTATGTTCTTGGCGAGATCACATTTTGTCCAATGGGCAAATTCATAGTCAGATTTTCAGATTCAAATGTTCTTTGTTCAGTTATGCTTGATTCAATAACTGCAGCCACTGCTAGAAGCTAGAGAGTTACCCAGATTTTGTCATTCATTCTTTGCTGATCTCCAATTAACATTTTCTAAAGACTCAGGCCATTTCTGCATTATACTGTTTTAGTGCTATTATTCCACTTTCATGAACCTGTGGAATTCTGGGGTTTGTAGTTTACTGAGGCCAAAAAGCTCTCTGGCTGAGAATTCTAAATGCCCCCCTCGGAGTGCAAACCCCAGGATTCCCTAGGATGTTGAAAGTGGAATGATAGCACTCTAACAGTGTAGTACAGAAATGGCCACAATCTCTTTTATTTTGCTCCTCCTAAAAGTAGAGACAGCTTGATCTGGGCTTGTACTTCCTCAAATAAGATGGAATCATGAAGCAACAGCAAACCGTGGGTTGTAATTCGGGAGAAACAAACCAACCCAAAATCCCCCAGGCTGGATGTCACAATAAACAAACCCTCATAGATGGAGTGTCGGTGATGTTTACCCACTTAGAAGGCAGAAGAAACCAAGCAGGAGCAATTAGGTGATGAACATGGCAGAGATGCCTGTGGTTTGCTATAGGCTCTTACAAATTTTCCAGGCCCAATTTAAAGTCAATACTCAAACCTTCTGACCCTTTTGGTTGGCCTTATAACTAAAGGTTTGTGTAATGGTTGACATAACACTAAAAATGAATTCTGGAGGGAAAAAATCAATATGCCTGTACCAGACTGCCAAAAATTAAAATACTTTCTCTCAGATCAGGGATCATTGCATAAGCTTTATGCCACCCCACCATAGCCTGATTGCCCAATATACCCTAGATATCACATTCAGATCCTAGCTTCCCCATAAATCTTTTATAATCACTTTAAACCAATCACATCCTCTCAACCTAATTTACCCCATAGGATAAAAAATTGTGTATGGAGGGTTTTAACACTTCTAGCCCCAGGACATACATGGAATTAAATTATCCTTAAAATAGATATATTAGAGGAAATTATTATCTTATAGGATTGATGCATTCTAATGGCCTTTACAGCTGCAATCCTAAATTGGACTTGAAAATAATTCTAGATAGCCAAACTCAGAAAGTCTACTTCTGAGGAGACATGTCTGCTGATAAAAATAAAACATTATTCCACAAAGTAAGCAATCAATAAGCTTCTTCAAATGCTGGACCTCTAACAGAGTCATTTTTGTTTCTGTAAGACTGTGCAGCCGAAATCTATAGAGATCTATGTGCAAGTAAATTCAATTGTGGGTTGTTTTTTCTGTTGTGGCCCAAGAAAGCATGTATAGGAATTACCTTAGTCTTGCTATGCATGTGCTCTCAAGCATAAGAGAGAGGGAAGGGAATTTGCTAAAGACATGCAGCAAATGGGTGATTCTTAAGGGCAGGACGGTTGATGAACTTGGTTCTTCTCACATAGATGTGGGAAAGAAAAAAATGGGGTTCCTTCCTCTGAGCAGTTTGGAGGGAAAGTTGTGATCCCAACTGGTGTACAGACTGGGGGGCAATGTGGGTGGTGTGCCTTAGGCAGCAATTTTTTGGAGGCGCCCTATGCAATGTGGCCACACCCCCTAACGATTCAGCCATGCCTCAACGCATCCACGCCCTACGGTGACATGGCCACGCCCTCATGCGATGTGGCCACACACGCCGTGACACAGCCACACCCCTGTATGACATGACCATGCCCCTGCCCCTCCACCTGCCCTTGCTCCCACCACCCGCACTCCAAGCTTCATGGCTGGTGATCCCACCTGTCTTATGAAATCTGAACATCCTCCTTGCCCTCTGTGTATTACATTGGCTAAAGAGATAACCTATAATCCTTTTTAAACAAGAGAGTGAGTCAATCTTTTCTTTTTGTTGTTGTCGTCTGCATTCAAGTCGTTTTCAACCTATGGCAACCTTATCGTTGTTGTTGTTGTTGTTATTTTGCAATATTTGTTTTGAGGGCTTTGCCACTGCAGTCTTCTGAAGCTCAGAGAGTGTGATTTGCCTAAAGTCACCCCATGAGTTTCCGTGGCTGAGTGGGGATTTGAACTCTGGTCTCCCAGAATTCCAGTCTAACACTCAAGCCACTATTTCAAGCCAACTCACTCTCTTCCCCGACATCAGCAGAGCAGTGTAAAGTAAAATAAAAACACTCCCTTTTTTCCAGCATGGGAATATAGCCACATAGGTGAATGAGGCATGTTTTCCACCTCACTGACTCCAGGAGCTTGCTGCAACTTCTCTCCTCCCTTCCCCCAAGGGCTTGGTAAATCATTCTACACTCACTTCAGCAGGGTCATTTTCTTTGCCAAAGACCTGTCTAACATTTCTTTTTTAACTGCAGTAAGCAGAACTGGTGCACTATCTCAACCCCAATTTGTTTCTTCATCTTTCTTCCTCTTCCCCTTCAAACTGGGTGGTTTTCATAATCTGCTTGATTGCTTCATCTCACCTCTCCCTGGTCTTTCCCTCCCAAGATCTCTGCTTAGCTCTTCTCCCAGTGCATCAAAAGAAGTAAAATTAGATAAATGAGGGAAGAAACCTGAAACCACTGGAGAAAAGGGGATTAGGGGCTAGGGGAGTGAACTGTTAACTTACATTGTAAGTCACCTTGGGTCCCACACAGGGAGAAAGGCATGATGTAAATTAAATAAATAAACATGCAACAGTTGCCTTATCCCCGTCCTAAGAGTCTTGCAGACCTGCTCCCCCTTGGCTATTTTGCTGTCTCTGTCTGGGCGGATGCTAGAGGGAAGACAGATGGTTGCTTGAGGAAAAGACCAAAAAAATTCTTTTTGAGTAGGTTGCAGGGCCCACTTGCACTGTTTAACATGTAATAGAAAAAATAGCTACTTTTTAAATCTCAACAAGAACACACATAATGTGAATCTTAGAGGAGCATCCTTGAAGAATGAAGGAACATCTTGTCTAAGATGAAGTAGTGGCTACACAGTGGCTTGGGTGCTGGACTACAACTCTGGTAGACCAGTTTCATATCCCCATTCAGGCACTGAAACCCACTGGGTGAGTCTGGGCAAGTCACACTCTCTCAGCCTCATAAGAAGACACTGGTAAACCTCGTCCAAAGAAATCTTGCCAAGGAAACCCTAGGATAATATTCCGTAAGTCAGAGTTGACTTGAAGGTACAAAAGCAAATGTGCCATAGTAATTTGAGTGCTGAACTAGGACTTCAGAAGATCAGAGTTCAAATCCCCGCTAAGCCATGAAAACATAAGCAAGTCACATCTCTTCGGCCCTTTTCACACGCAGTTTCTGTAGTGCGGGGGCCCCTCGAGTGTCGCGTAAATGGGAGCGTTGGTCCGTACGACGCACTCCCATTCACGCGACGCTCACGAGCCTAAAGCGGGACGCGCACGCATTTTCTTATTTTTAACTCTAAGCCAAAAATACTGCGCGGTCGTGCAATGCTCCTGGGGCCCTCGTGCACTTACCTGCGTGCAGTGCATCAAACTAGCCGGGCCGGTTGCGCTTCCTCCCCCAGCGCAGCCTACAGCTCCCAGACTGCGCTGCGGAAGGAAGGGGCGGGGTGCTAGCGCGACAGTCGCGCTACCAGGAAGCGATCTGCGGGACGAAGGAGCGGGGAAGGGTCAGCGTTCTAGATGAGGCTTTTCGCGCAAGACACCCTCCCCAGTCACGCAAACAGGTAGCGTGTGAAAAGCCTCTTAGACTTAGAGAAAGGTAATGTCAAACCTCTGTGTGTATAT
>CAOLHI010006512.1:0-30580 GCA_948474755.1 Ctenosaura bakeri
AGGGTAGGGCTAGGGCTAGGGTTAGGGCTAGGGTAGGGCTACAGTCAGTGCTAGATGTAGGGCTAGGTTTCGGGCTTGGGGTTAGGGTTAGGGCTAGGGTTAGTGCTAGGTTTTGGGGTAGGTTTAGGGCTTAAGGTTAGGATTAAGGTTAGGGTTAGGTTTAGGGCTAGGGTTAGGCTTACGGTTAGGGCTAGGGTGAGGGGTAGGTCTAGGGTTAGGGTTACGATTTTGGTTAGGGTTAGGGCTAGGTTTAGAGTTCGGGATAGGGTTAGGGCTAGGGTTAGGTAACGGGTTATTGCTAGGGTTAGGGTTAGGGCTAGCGTTAGGGTTAGGGTTTAGGTTCAGGTTAGGTCTGGGTTAAGGTTAGTGTTATGGTTAGGGCTAGGATTAGGGCTAGCTGTATTGCTAGGGTTAGGGCTAGGGTTAGGATTAGGCCTAGGGCTAGGGTTACAGTTTCGGCTAGGGCTAGGATTAAGGCTAGAGTTAGGGCTAGGGTTAGGGCTCTGGTTAGGGTTAGGGTTAGGGCTACGTTTTGGGCTTGGGTTAGGGTTAGGGTAGGGCTAGGCTTATGGTTCGGGCATGGGTTAGGGCTCAGTTTAGGACTAGGGTTAGGGCTAGGGTTATGGCTGAGGTTAGGGTTAGGGTTAGGGTTAGGGCTAGGGCTAGGGCTAGGGTTAGGGTTAGGGTTAGGGTTTGGGTTCAGGTTAGGGTTAGGGTTACGGTTTGGGTTAGGGTTTGGGTTAGGACTATATTTAGGGATAGGGTTACGGTTGGACTTAGGGCTAGGTTTCGGGCTAGATTTAATTTTAGCATTAGGGACTGGGCTAGGGTTAGGACTAGGGTTAGAGTTAGGGTTAGGGTTAGGATTTCGGCTAGCGTTAGGGCTAGGTTTAGAGTTAGGGCTAGGGATAGGGCTAGGGTTAGGGTAAGGGTTAGTGCTAGGGTTAGGGTTAGGGTTTGGGTTAGGGCTAGGGTTAGGGTTAGGGTTAGGGTTTGGGTTCAGGTTAGGGCTGGGTTTAGGGTAAGTGTTATGGTTAGGGCTAGGATTAGGGCTAGCTGTATTGCTAGGGTTAGGGCAAGGGTTAGGGTTAAGGCTAGGGCTAGGATTACAGTTAGGGCTAGGGTTAGGATTAAGGCTAGGGTTAGGGTTCTGGTTAGGGTTAGGGTTAGGGCTATGTTTTGTGCTTGGATTAGGGTTAGGGTAGGGCTAGGGTTATGGTAAGGGCTAGGGTTATAGCTAAGTTAAGGGGTACGGTTAGGGCTAGATTTAGGGTTAGGGTTAGAGGTAGGGCTAGGGTCAGAGCTAGGGGTAGGTCAAGGTTTAGGGCTAAGGTTTAGGTAGGTCAAGGTTTAGGGCTAGGATTTAGGGTTAGGATTTCGGCTAGCGTTAGGGCTAGGTTTAGAGTTAGGGAGATGGATAGGGTTAGGGTAAGGTTTAGTGCTAGGGTTAGGGTTTGGGTTAGGGCTAGGGTTAGGGTTAGGGTTAGGGTTTGGGTACGGGTTAGGTTAAGGGTTAGTGCTAGGGTTAGGGTTAGGGTTAGGGCTGCGGTTAAGGCTAGGTTTTGGGTTAGGGCTAAGTTTTCGGGTAGGTTTAGGGCTTACGGTTAGGGTTAAGGTTTGGGCGAGGCTGATGCATAGGTTTAGGGCTAGGGTTAGGGCTCTGGTTAGGGTTAGGGTTAGGGCTACATTTAGGGCTTGGGTTAGGGTTAGGGTAGGGCTAGGGTTATGGTTAGGGCTAGGGTTATGGCCAAGTTTAGGACCAGGGTTAGGACTTGGTTTAGGGCTTTGGTTAGGGATACGTTTAGGGCAAGGTTTAGGTTAGGGTTAGAGGTAGGGCTAGGGTTAGGGCTAGGGGTAGGTCTAGGTTTAGGGCTATGGTTAGGGCATGGGTTAGGGCTCAGTTTAGGACTAGGGTTAGGGCTAGGCTTATGGCTGAGGTTAAGGTTAGGGTTAGTGTTAGGGCTAGGGCTAGGGCTAGGGTTAGGGTTAGGGTTAGGGTTTGGGTTCAGGTTAGGGTTAGGGTTACGGTTTGGGTTAGGGTTACGGTTAGGACTATATTTAGGGATAGGGTTACGGTTGGACTTAGGGCTAGGTTTCGGGCTAGATTTAATTTTAGCATTAGGGACTGGGCTAGGGTTAGGACTAGGGTTAGAGTTAGGGTTAGGGTTAGGATTTCGGCTAGCGTTAGGGCTAGGTTTAGAGTTAGGGAGATGGATAGGGTTAGGGTAAGGGTTAGTACTAGGGTTAGGGTTTGGGTTAGGGCTAGGGTTAGGGTTAGTGTCGGGAGTCCTCCATGTTTTATTGTTTTAGGATAGCAGTAGACTGAGGAAATAGTGATAGTAGGCTGTTAGCTATTCCCAGGCGCCAACCATTCCTTCTGGCTGGAATTTCAAAGGAACCATTTGGCATGATGACGTTCGTTCTTTTACAACTATCTTAGGAGAAACTGTCTGTTAAAGTGTAAGGTGGGGGAAAACGTCCATTCTCGAGCTTTAACGTCTGAAGACAGCATCCCTTACTATGTTACAATAAATCTTCTATTAAGTTTGTTGATCCGTGTAAGAGTGAATCTGTTCCTGACAGAAAGCTCGAGAATCCTTTTAAAAAATGCACCAATTGATGGACCAGTCGATTACTGAAGAAGAGCAAGGATCTGCAGAATCTGATGGAGCTACAGAAACTGAAGTGCCCCTGGATACCAAGACAAAATTGCGCCTGACCGAGGCTATGGAAACCCCCACAAGCGGCCAAACCTGGGTCTGGGGAGAAAAGCCACATACGTCGTTGAGACAACGCAGAAGGGCTGCTAGATGGGATACATCAGCAAAAGACCTATCCCTTTTGGAGGAGATAAAGCAAATGGAAACCGAACTGGAAAGAAAAGATGAGGAGATACTCGAACTCAAGACCATGCTACGCGAGATGCGCATCCGTCCCTCGCAGACAGGGAGATCACCAGGAGGAGAACCACGAGCGGCTGTCTCGGCGGCAGGCACCCCTGGTCCGCCCCAGCAACCAACAGGGCACACGCCAGCGCCACTGTTACTCAGAAATGTGGGAGACCTGAAAGCGACCTTCAACGGGAAGGGGGAGAAACTCTCCTTTTTTTTGACTATGGCAAACAATTTCATGATTGATCACGGCCATCTATTTCGGGATGATGCGGCCCGAATTCGATACCTAAGCCAGAGGATGAAAGGACTGGCAGCAGACTGGGTAGCGAACCTATATGACTCCCGCGCCCCCGAAACTGAAAATCTGCAGCTCTTCATGAACCATCTGCGGAACGCTTTGAAGACCCCCACTTATTGGAAAACACCAAATATCAACTGAAACGAATGAAACAAGGCAGGAACGATGTGGGGACGTATTCCCGTGAATTTAGAAACCTGGCCACCAAAGTCCCGTGGAGTGATGAAATTCTAATTGAGTTATACAAAGATGGACTAAATCCTGATATTCTACACGGGTGCTTAATGCAGGCCAATCCACAGACCCTGCTAGGTTGGGTCAGACTAGCTACTGAAATGGAAGGCATAACCCAGACTGTTCAGCTGAACCGACAAAGACAAGACGTGCCAAAACGACAACCTCGCGGTCCCACCGTCCTCAATGCTGAGGAACGGAACAAACGTCTCCGTTTGGGCATGTGCTTTAACTGTGGAAAACCGGGCCACCTCGCCAACACCTGCCGCGGAAACCAAGCTCCGACTGGGACTAAGGGAGCACGAGCAGACCCAAAGGATATAGAATTCACACATCAGACAGCGGCCGCCAAACAACCACTTAGACGCACTTCTAAGGACCCTGCAGCGGCGACAGGAGACTCCGATCCCGATGATGAAACCACCTCTTCGTCCTCATCTGACATAGATGGAGATTCTAAACCTGACTGCGATGACTGGCAAGCGGCGGGAACATCTGTAAGTACTCCTAAAATTCCCCATTTCTACGCCACGGTTGCGATTAGTGGCAGCGATGGGACTTTGCATGTACATAGGGCATTAATTGACTCTGGCTGCTCCAGAAGTTTGTTACACCCCAAATTGGCCAAACAATTGAAAACTCTTTATGAGCCCTTGGAATGCCCCATCAAATTAACGCAAATGGATGGGACCTCAATGACTGGGGGAGTAATTAGTAAAATCACTAAGCCCATCTCATTTCAAATGGACAAAAACAATTACAGCATGCGATTTCTAGTTCCCAAGGCGATGCAGTTCAAATTGGTCTTGGGAATCGATTGGCTTCGTGAATATAACCCCCAGATAAACTGGACTGCTGGCACTATGTACTCTTCAGATGAAAACTTTTCTATTCCCCATGAAGAATTGCAACAAATTCCTTCACACTACCGAGACTTCCAAAAGGCTTTCCACGAAAGGGAGGCTGACAAATTGCCTCCCCACACGGACTTTGACTGTAAACTGGAATTAGTTGACGGGGCCACCCTGCCTAAACCGAAAATTTATCCCATGAGCCAAAAGAACTCCTTGCTCTCAAGAAGTTCCTAAATAAAAACTTGGCTCGCGGCTTTATCAAGCCCTCTACAGCCCCCACGGCGAGTCCTGTCTTCTTCCGAAAAGAAAAGATCCCAGCGCGGATCCGAGACTGATAGTTAACTACTCTGCTATTAACCAGGTTATTTCCTCCAATTGTTATCCCATACCTCTGATACGGACTGTTTTGGACCATCTTGTTCAAGGAAAATATTTCACCAAACTTGATCTTAAAGAGGCTTTTCATAGGATTAGAATGGACCCGGACTCTGAGTGGCTCACCACCTTTGCAACTCCTCTAGGTAACTTTAAATGGACGGTTCTTCCCTTTGGCTTACAATCGGGGCCATCTGTGTTCCAAATGTTTTTGAACACCATTTTCCATGACTTGTTGTATCAGGGGGTTCTGACTTATCTGGATGACATTTTAATTACGCAGATTCCATGGAATCTCATGTGTCCTTGGTTCGTGAAGTGTTACGAAGGCTTATAGATAACAACCTCGTGGTTAATCTATCTAAATGCCAATTTGACACCCAAACTTTTGATTACTTGGGATATAGGATTCAAGATTGTTCACTTAAAATGGACCCTTCGAAGATTAACTCCATTTTGCAATGGCCCGTCCCTAAAACTGTGAAGCAACTGCAGCAATTTCTTGGTTTTGCGAACTTCTACCGGAACTTTATTGAGGATTTTGCTGCCATAACGCTTCCACTCACCAACCTTCTACGGAAACCTAAAGGATCCACTGCGGGCAAGGCGCATAGACTTTGTTGGTCGCCTGAGTGTCAATCGGCGTTTGACCATTTGAAATCTAAATTTACGTCTGAGCCCTTACTCCTTTTTCCCGACAGTACGAAGCAATTCATTGTGCAAACGGATGCTTCGGACTTTGCCATGGCAGCCGTTCTTTTACAACATGACACCACAGGAGCACTCAGGCCTTGTGCTTTCATTTCAAAGAAATTTTCCCCTCAACAAGCTAATTGGCCTATTTGGGAGAAAGAAGCCAAGGCTATCCATTTTGCGCTGTCCTCTTGGCGTCATTTGCTTGAAGGGGCTCGACTCCCCTTTGAAGTTTGGACTGATCATAGGAATTTGCAAGCCTTACAGTCTGCTAAGAAACTCTCCCCTAAGCAGGCGAGATGGGCTGAATTTTTCCAGAGATTCCGATTTAAAATTGTTTTCAAACCTGGCCGAACTAACCAACTGGCGGACCCTCTCCTCGACTTCCCTGTTTTGCGGAATCCCCTGCTACGTCCTCCCACTCCAATACCTTGTTTCCTGCCTCCTCTCTGGCTTCTCAAGTGACTACTCGTGCATTAGCAAAGACAAGGCTTTCTGCCTCCTCTCTTTGTGACTCCGCTCTCCGCGATGCTATCATTCATGCAGCGCATGCAGACTCCTGGCTACCGGCAAACAAGGATAAAATAGAATGGGTTGACAATCTCCCCTTTTATGGCACCAAGGTCTACGTTCCCCCTGCTGCCCGCGAGCAGGTACTTCATCGTTATCATGATTCCAAACCCGCTGGACATTTTGGGTTTTTGAAGACATTGCATGCGATTCGCCGCCTTTTTTGGTGGCCTGGATTAAACCCCTCCGTGCAAACTTACATTAAGCAGTGTGCCACTTGCAACGTTTCTAAGTCGCCCACATCTAAACCTCAAGGGCTCCTGCAACCTCTGCCTGCGCCTGCTAGCCCCTGGTCGGTCATCGCATGGGATTTTATCGTGTCTCTTCCTCTTCACACGGCTTTCATGTTATTTGGGTTGTTACTGATCACTTTTCCAAGCAATGTCATTTTGTGCCTCTAAAGAAACTACCCCGTGCTGACCAGCTGGCTGACCTGTTCGTTAATCATGTATGGAAACTTCACGGACTACCTTCGGTGATCATTTCGGACAGGGATCCAATTTTCACTTCCAAGTTTTGGACTTGTCTACTGAAAACCCTGGGAGTCACTCAGAAACTCAGCAGTGCTTATCACCCTCAAACAGATGGCCAATCTGAGCGTGTTAACAAATCTCTTGAACAATTTCTTAGGTGTTTTGTTTCTGAGAACCAGAATGATTGGGCTCCGCTCCTTCCGTTCGCTGAGTTTGCCATCAATTCTGCGGTTCATACCTCTACTGGGAAACCCCCTTTGAAAAGTTTACGGCTTCCTTCCTTCTCCTTTCCCCCCCCTCTCCCTCTCTTCCTCCGCTCCTCCTTCTGTTTCTGCTTGGGTCTCTAAATTTTCTGGCATTTGGCAATCCGTCTCAGATGCTATAGCATCCGCTAAAGCTTCCCACAAACGTTTCGCTGACCGTAAACGGCAGCCTAATCCCCTTTACCAGCCCGGGGATTTGGTTTTCCTTTCTTCTAAGAACATTTCCTCTCCTTCTCCGTCTAAAAAACTTTCCCCTCGTTTTCTCGGACCTTTTCCTGTGAAAAGGGCTATTAATGATGTCTCTTTTGAACTAGATCTCCCTTCTTCCCTCAAGGCTATTCATCCTGTTTTTCATTCCAGTTTGCTGAAGAGGGCACCTTCGCTGACTTCTTCGCCGGCTGATGTTCCTCAACGCCCCGACTGACTTGCTACTGCATTCATATTACTATTTAGTTTTCTTGTCTTTCTACTGTTCCGTATATTTTCTATATTTTGTGTATCTTTATGTATATATTTTTTTAAAAAAGTGGGGCAGGATGTCGGGAGTCCTCCATGTTTTATTGTTTTAGGATAGCAGTAGACTGAGGAAATAGTGATAGTAGGCTGTTAGCTATTCCCAGGCGCCAACCATTCCTTCTGGCTGGAATTTCAAAGGAACCATTTGGCATGATGACGTTCGTTCTTTTACAACTATCTTAGGAGAAACTGTCTGTTAAAGTGTAAGGTGGGGGAAAACGTTCCATTCTCGAGCTTTAACGTCTGAAGACAGCATCCCTTACTATGTTACAATAAATCTTCTATTAAGTTTGTTGATCCGTGTAAGAGTGAATCTGTTCCTGACAGTTAGGGTTAGGGTTTGGGTACGGGTTAGGTTAAGGGTTAGTGCTAGGGTTAGGGTTAGGGTTAGGGCTGCGGTTAAGGCTAGGTTTTGGGTTAGGGCTAAGTTTTCGGGTAGGTTTAGGGCTTACGGTTAGGGTTAAGGTTTGGGCGAGGCTGATGCATAGGTTTAGGGCTAGGGTTAGGGCTCTGGTTAGGGTTAGGGTTAGGGCTACATTTAGGGCTTGGGTTAGGGTTTAAAGGGTAGGGCTAGGGTTATGGTTGGGGGCTAGGGTTATGGCCAAGTTTAGGACCAGGGTTAGGACTTGGTTTAGGGCTTTGGTTAGGGATACGTTTAGGGCAAGGTTTAGGTTAGGGTTAGAGGTAGGGCTAGGGTTAGGGCTAGGGGTAGGTCTAGGTTTAGGGCTATGGTTAGGGCTTGGGGTTTGGATTAGGGCTAGGGTTTGGTTAAGGGCTAGGGCTAGGGTTAGGGCTAGGGTTAGGGCTAGTGTTAGGGCTTGGGTTAGGACTAGGTTTACGTCTAGGATTGGGTTAGGGCTGGGGGTTAGGGTTAGGCCTAAGTTTACGGCTAGGGTTTTGGTAAATTAGATTTAGGGCTAGGGTTAGGGTTATGGTTAGTGTTAGGGTAGGTGTAGGTCTAGTTAGTGTTAGGGTTAGGTTTAGGGCTAGGCTTAACGCGGTTAAAGGCTAGGGTGAGAGGTTTAGGGTTAGGGCTAGGGTTAGTTTTGGGGTTAGTGCTGGGGGCTAGGGTTTTTAAATTTGGGGTTAGGGTAGGGGGGAGGGTTAGGGTAGGGGTGGGGCTACGGTCACTTCTAGATTAACCTCTAGCCCTACCCCTCACCCTAGCCCTAACCCTAAGCCTAACCCTAGCCCTAAGCCTAACCCTAACCTTAATCCTAACCTTAAGCCCTAAACCTACCCCAAAACCTAGCACTAACCCTAGCCCTAACCCTAACCCGAAGCCCGAAACCTAGCCCTACATCTAGCACTACGTAGCCCCACCCTAGCCCTAACCCTAGCCCTAGCCCTACCCTAACCCAATCAAGAACCCTAGCCCTAGCACTAACCCCAAAACTAACCCTAGCCCTAACCCTAAACCTATCGCTAGCCCTAGCCTTAACCGCGATCCTAACCCTAGCCCTAAACCTAACCCTAACACTAACTAGACCTACACCTACCCTAACACTAACCGTAACCCTAACCCTAGCCCTAAATCTAGATCTAACCAAAACCCTAGCCGTAAACTTAGGCCTAACCCTAACCCTAGCCCTAACCCTAATCCTAGACCTAAATCTAGCCCTAACCCAACCCCCAAACCCTAGCCTTAACCCTAGCCCTAACCCAGTTTTAACCCTAACCCTAACACTAACTAGACGTACACCAGCCTTAACCCAAGTCCTAAACCTAATCCTAAACCTAACCCCAGCCCTAACCCTAGCCCTAACCCAGCCCTATCCCTAGTCCCAACCCTACCCTAACCCTAACGCTAACCCTAACTCTAGAACTAGCCCTAACCCTAACCCAAGACATAACCCTACCCTAGCACTAACCATTACCCTAACACTAGCAATAGCCATACCCCCAAACCTAACCCTAACACTAACCCTAGCCGTATCCCTTACGCTAACCCTATCCCTTACCCTAACCCTAGCCCTAACCCAAACCCCAACTCCTAACCCTGACACTAACCCTGACCCTAACCCTGGAGATAGCCCTAACGCTAACCCTAGCCATAACCCTAGCCCTAACCCTAACTCAAGCCCTAGCTTGAATCCTAACCCTAGCCCTAGCCCTAACCCTAGCCCCAAGCCCTAACCCTAGCCCTAAACCCAGCCCTACCCCCACCCCTAACGCTAGCCCTAGCTCTAACCGTAACCCTAGACCTAGCCCTAAACCTAGCCCTAACCCCCGCCTTAACCCTAGCCCTTCCCCTACCCCTCACCCTAGCCCTCACCCTAGCCCTAACCCTAGATTTAACCCTAACCCTAAACTAACCCTAGCCCTAGCCCTTAACCAAACCCTAGCCCTAATCCAAACCCCAAGCCCTAACCATAGCCCTAAACCTAGACCTACCCCTAGCCCTAACCCTAGCCCTACCTCTATCCCTAACCTAAACCTAGCCCAAAACCTATCCCTAACCACAGCCCTAAACCAAGCCCTAACCCTGGTCCTAAACTTGGCCCTAACCCTAGCCCTAACCATAACCCTAGCCCTACCCTAACCCTAACCCAAGCCCTAAATGTAGCCCTAACCCTAACCAGAGCCCTAACCCAAGCCCTAAACCTACCATTAGCCTCCCCCAAACCTTAACCCTAACCGTAAGCCCTAAACCTACCCGAAACTTAGCCCTAACCCTAAACCTAGCCTTAACCGTAGCCCTAACCCTAACACTAGCCCTAGCACTAACCCTAAACCTAACCCTTACCGAAACCCTAGCCCTAATCCTAACTCCAAGCCCTAACCATGGCCCTAAACCTTCACCTACCCCTAGCCCTGACCCTAGCCCTACCTCGAACCCTAACCGTAAAACTAGCCCTAACCCTAGCCCTTAACTTAGCTCTAACCCTAGCCCTTACCATAACCCTAGCCCTACCCTAACCCTAATCCAAGCACAAAACATAGCCCTAACCCTAACCATAACCAGAACCCTAACCCTAGCCTTAATCCTAACCCTAGCCCTAACTGTAACCCTAGCCCTAGCCTTAACCCTATCCCTAGCCCTAACCTAGCAATACAGCTAGCCCTAATCCAAGCCCTAACCATAACACTTACCCTAAACCCAGCCCTAACCTAACTCAAACCCTAACCCTAACCCTAACCCTAGCCCTAACCCAAACCCTAACCCTAGCACTAACCCTTACCCTAACTGTCAGGAACAGATTCACTCTTACACGGATCAACAAACTTAATAGAAGATTTATTGTAACATAGTAAGGGATGCTGTCTTCAGACGTTAAAGCTCGAGAATGGCACGTTTTCCCCCCACCTTACACTTTAACAGACAGTTTCTCCTAAGATAGTTGTAAAAGAACGAACGTCATCATGCCAAACGGTTCCTTTGAAATTCCAACCAGAAGGAATGGTTGGCGCCTGGGAATAGCTAACAGCCTACTATCACTATTTCCTCAGTCTACTGCTACCCTAAAACAATAAAACATGGAGGACTCCCGACATCCTGCCCCACTTTTTTAAAAAAATATATACATAAAGATACACAAAATATAGAAAATATCACGGAACAGTAGAAAGACAAGAAAACTAAATAGTAATATGAATGCAGTAGCAAGTCAGTCGGGGCATTGAGGAACATCAGCCGGCGAAGAAGTCAGCGAAGGTGCCCTCTTCAGCAAACTGGAATGAAAAACAGGATGAATAGCCTTGAGGGAAGAAGGGAGATCTAGTTCAAAAGAGACATCATTAATAGCCCTTTTCACAGGAAAAGGTCCGAGAAAACGAGGGGAAAGTTTTTTAGACAGAGAAGGAGAGGAAATGTTCAGAAGAAAGGAAAACCAAATCCCCGGGCTGGTAAAGGGGATTAGGCTGCCGTTTACGGTCAGCGAAACGTTTGTGGGAAGCTTTAGCGGATGCTATAGCATCTGAGACGGATTGCCAAATGCCAGAAAATTTAGAGACCCAAGCAGAAACAGAAGGAGGAGCGGAGGAAGAGAGGGAGAGGGGGGAAAGGAGAAGGAAGGAAGCCGTAAACTATTTAAAGGGGGGGTTTTCCCCGTAGAGGTATGAACCGCAGAATTGATGGCAAACTCAGCGAACGGAAGGAGCGGAGCCCAATCATTCTGGTTCTCAGAAACAAAACACCTAAGAAATTGTTCAAGAGATTTGTTAACACGCTAGATTGGCCATCTGTTTGAGGGTGATAAGCACTGCTGAATTTCTGAGTGACTCCCAGGGTTTTCAGTAGACAAGTCCAAAACTTGGAAGTGAAAATTTGGGTCCCTGTCCGAAATGATCACCGAAGGAGTCCGTGAAGTTTCCATACATGATTAACGAACAGGTCAGCCAGCTGGTCAGCACGGGGTAGTTTCTTTAGAGGCACAAAATGACATTGCTTGGAAAAGTGATAGTAACAACCCAAATAACATGAAAGCCGTGTGAAGAGGGAAGAGACACGAAAAATCCCATGCGATGACCGACCAGGGGCTAGCAGGCGCAGGCAGAGGTTGCAGGAGCCCTTGAGGTTTAGATGTGGGCGATTTAGAAACGTTGCAAGTGGCACACTGCTTAATGTAAGTTTGCACTGAGGGGTTTAATCCAGGCCACCAAAAAGGCGGCGAATCGCATGCAATGTCTTCAAAAACCCAAAATGTCCAGCGGGTTTGGAATCATGATAACGATGAAAACCTGCTCGCGGGCAGCAGGGGGAAAAGTAGACCTTGGTGCAATAGAAGGGGAGATTGTCAACCCATTCTATTTTATCCTTGTTTGCCGGTAGCCAGGAGTCTGCATGCGCTGCATGAATGATAGCATCGCGGAGAGCAGAGTCACAAAGAGAGGAGGCAGAAAGCCTTGTCTTTGCTAATGCACGAGTAGTCACTTGAGAAGCCAGAGAGGAGGCAGGAAACAAGGTATTGGAGTGGGAGGACGTAGCAGGGGATTCCGCAAAACAGGGAAGTCGAGAGAGAGGGTCCGCCAGTTGGTTAGTTCGGCCAGGTTTGAAAACAATTTTAAATCGGAATCTCTGGAAAAATTCAGCCCATCTCGCCTGCTTAGGGGAGAGTTTCTTAGCCGACTGTAAGGCTTGCAAATTCCTATGATCAGTCCAAACTTCAAAGGGGAGTCGAGCCCCTTCAAGCAAGTGACGCCAAGAGGACAGCGCAAAATTCTTTCTCCCAAATAGGCCAATTAGCTTGTTGAGGGGAAAATTTCTTTGAAATGAAAGCACAAGGCCTGAGTGCTCCTGTGGTGTCATGTTGTAAAAGAACGGCTGCCATGGCAAAGTCCGAAGCATCCGTTTGCACAATGAATTGCTTCGTACTGTCGGGAAAAAGGAGTAAGGGCTAACGTAAATTTAGATTTCAAATGGTCAAACGCCCATTGACACTCAGGCAAAAACAAAGTCTATGCGCCTTGCCCGCAGTGGATCCTTTAGGTTTCCGTAGAAGGTTGGTGAGTGGAAGCGTTATGGCAGCAAAATCCTCAATAAAGTTCCGGTAGAAGTTCGCAAAACCAAGAAATTGCTGCAGTTGCTTCACAGTTTTAGGGACGGGCCATTGCAAAATGGAGTTAATCTTCGAAGGGTCCATTTTAAGTGAACAATCTTGAATCCTATATCCCAAGTAATCAAAAGTTTGGGTGTCAAATTGGCATTTAGATAGATTAACCACGAGGTTGTTATCTATAAGCCTTCGAACACTTCACGAACCAAAGGGGCAATGAGATTCATGGAATCTGCGTAAATTAAAATGTCATCCAGATAAATCAGAACCCCCTATACAACAAGTCATGGAAAAAGGTGTTCAAAAACATTTGGAACACAGATGGCCCCGATTGTAAGCCAAAGGGAAGAACCGTCCATTTAAAGTTACCTAGAGGAGTTGCAAAGGTGGTGAGCCACTCAGAGTCCGGGTCCATTCTAATCCTATGAAAAGCCTCTTTAAGATCAAGTTTGGTGAAATATTTTCCTTGAACAAGATGGTCCAAAACAGTCCGTATCAGAGGTATGGGATAACAATTGGAGGAAATAACCTGGTTAATAGCAGAGTAGTTAACTATCAGTCTCGGATCCGCGCTGGGATCTTTTCTCTTTCGGAAGAAGACAGGACTCGCCGTGGGGGCTGTAGAGGGCTTGATAAAGCCGCGAGCCAAGTTTTTATTTAGGAACTTCTTGAGAGCAAGGAGTTCTTTTTGGCTCATGGGGTAAATTTTCGGTTTAGGCAGGGTGGCCCCGTCAACTAATTCCAGTTTACAGTCAAAGTCCGTGTGGGGAGGCAATTTGTCAGCCTCCCTTTCGTGGAAAGCCTTTTGGAAGTCTCGGTAGTGTGAAGGAATTTGTTGCAATTCTTCATGGGGAATAGAAAAGTTTTCATCTGAAGAGGGCAGAGTGCCAGCAGTCCAGTTTATCTGGGGGTTATATTCACGCAGCAATCGATTCCCAAGACCAACTTGAACTGCATCGCCTTGGGAACTAGAAATCGCATGCTGTAATTGTTTTTGTCCATTTGAAATGAGATGGGCTTAGTGATTTTACTAATTACTCCCCCAGTCATTGAGGTCCCATCCATTTGCGTTAATTTGATGGGGCGTTCCAAGGGCTCATAAAGAGTTTTCAATTTTTTGGCCAATTTGGGGTGTAACAAACTTCTGGAGCAGCCAGAGTCAATTAATGCCCTATGTACATGCAAAGTCCCATCGCTGCCACTAATCGCAACCGTGGCGTAGAAATGGGGAATTTTAGGAGTACTTACAGATGTTTTCCCGCCGCTTGCCAGTCATCGCAGTCAGGTTTAGAATCTCCATCTATGTCAGATGAGGACGAAGAGGTGGTTTCATCATCGGGATCGGAGTCTCCTGGGCGCCGCTGCAGGGTCCTTAGAAGTGCGTCTAAGTGGTTGTTTTGGGGGCCGCGGTCTATGTGTGAATTCTATATTCTTTGGGTCTGCTCGTGCTCCCTTAGTCCCAGTCGGAGCTTGGTTTCCGCGGCAGGTGTTGGCGAGGTGGCCCCGGGTTTTTCCCCAGTTAAAGCACATGCCCAAACGGAGACGTTTGTTCCGTTCCTCAGCATTGAGGACGGTGGGACCGCGAGGTTGTCGTTTTGGCACGTCTTGTCTTTGTCGGTTCAGCTGAACAGTCTGGGTTATGCCTTCCATTTCAGTAGCTAGTCTGACCCAACCTAGCAGGGTCTGTGGATTGGCCTGCATTAAGCACCCGTGTAGAATATCAGGATTTAGTCCATCTTTGTATAACTCAATTAGAATTTCATCACTCCACGGGACTTTGGTGGCCAGGTTTCTAAATTCACGGAAGATCCTTAATGTTTCCCGCCTTGTTTTATTCGTTTCAGTTGATATTTGGTGTTTTCCTTGCTCTCTGAAAGACCTGAAAAAGGCGGCTTTGGGCTACCTGATATTAGATTATATTATTATGCAAACGCTATGGTCTGGCTCCGAGATTGGATACTGTTAGAAGATAATAGGCTTTTAGCACTAGAAGGTGCTAATATGCGCTTCGGTTTTCATGCTTACCTTTGGTATAACAAAGATAAGATTGATCCGGATTTTAGTAACCATTTTGTGAGGAAGGTCTTAATTAGAGTTTGGAAAATAATAAAGAAAACTACCTATTTTAAAATTCCGTTGTGGGTATCGCCCCAAGAAGCCTTTTTTGGACACTGGGCTGAAAAACCTAAAGGTGAATGGCTTAGATATAAAGATTTATTGTCGATTAAAACCCCGGATGAGATTAGATTGAAGACGCGTGATGAGCTGCACAATGATGGCATCCCACTGAATTGGTTCCCATATCTTCAGATAAAAGAAAGATTTAAAATGGACTATAAACTGGAAGGGTTTGCGTCTCAAAAGACATATAATGAGATCGAAAAAATACTTTTTGTAAAAACCAAACAGAAAGCGTCTTTATTTTATACTTATTTAAATTCAAAAAAACTGGAGGATGAGGAGGTTAAAGAAGTGATGATTAAATGGGCCCAAAACCTACAACGTAATATTTCGTTAGATGAATGGGAGGCATCATGGAAAAACACCATGCAGTTTACTACCTTGCAAGAAATTAAAGAAAATTACTTTAAAATGATGTACAGGATTTATCTGACACCTGATAAAATTAATCGAATGTATCAGACAGGAAACAATAAGTGTTGGAAATGTACTGAAAATATTGGTAGTTTTTTCCATATGTGGTGGTCGTGCCCATATACAAAGAAATTCTGGACTAAAATACATCAAGCTATGGAAGAAATATACAAAATATCATTTCCTATGGATCCGGCTTTTTTCCTCTTAAATATGACAAATATTTTTAATGCAAAATTCCAAGCTAAAAACAAAAGGACTTTGTTATTTTTGGTTACAGCGGCAAGAATTGTTTTCGCAAGGTTATGGAAAATGCCGGACATTCCTGATTTACAGTTATGGTTTCAAAAATTATTTGATTATAAACAACTCGATCTACTCTCAGCTAGATTAAAGGGGAAACAAGAAAAGTTAATTGAACAGAACTGGAAACTAATTACAAAGTATGTGACTTCAAAAGGATGTACTATGTAAGATCTTTTTATCATTATTTTCTTTTTGTATTGAACCTCTATTTTACGAGTATATGGTTATATATTGTATTGTATTGGTTGTATTGGTTATAGGTGGGTGGTGAACATAAAATGCCATATATAATTGTACACAAAAAATGACACAAAGACGGAATTGAGCTTAAAAAAATGTTCATTTATTTATGTAAATTATTTTCAATATATCTTTATAGACCAGAAATACATGTTAATGCATCACAAAGAATTGGGGAGCTTTAGATAGTTGAGATTAGCTGTTTTAGGAACTCTTAAGGGAGGCAAGGAAGTTACGGTTTTGTACACTTAGGCTTAAAGGAAATAATACATTTCCTTTTTGTTTATTGTATGTTATCAAATATTTAGGATGTTCAATACCGATATGACAATGTATATAAGTGGTTTTTCTTTTCACGTATATAATATGGATACTTGTGTTCGATTTTATAGTATTTGTTTTATGTTTTTAAAAAAATATAATAAAAAAAAATAAAAAAAAAAGATATTTGGTGTTTTCCAATAAATGGGGGTCTTCAAAGCGTTCCCGCAGATGGTTCATGAAGAGCTGCAGATTTTCAGTTTCGGGGGCGCGGGAGTCATATAGGTTCGCTACCCAGTCTGCTGCCAGTCCTTTCATCCTCTGGCTTAGGTATCGAATTCGGGCCGCATCATCCTGAAATAGATGGCCGTGATCAATCATGAAATTGTTTGCCATAGTCAAAAAAAAAGAGAGTTTCTCCCCCTTCCCGTTGAAGGTCGCTTTCAGGTCTCCCACATTTCTGAGTAACAGTGGCGCTGGCGTGTGCCCTGTTGGTTGCTGGGGCAGACCAGGGGTGCCTGCCGCCGAGACAGCCGCTCATGGTTCTCCTCCTGGTGATCTCCCTGTCTGCGAGGGACGGATGCGCATCTCGCGTAGCATGGTCTTGAGTTCGAGTATCTCCTCATCTTTTCTTTCCAGTTCGGTTTCCATTTGCTTTATCTCCTCCAAAAGGGATAGGTCTTTTGCTGATGAATCCCATCTAGCAGCCCTTCTGCGTTGTCTCAACGACGTACGTGGCTTTTCTCCCCAGACCCAGGTTTGGCCGCTTGTGGGGGTTTCCATAGCCTCGGTCAGGCGCAATTTTGTCTTGGTATCCAGGGGCACTTCAGTTTCTGTAGCTCCATCAGATTCTGCAGATCCTTGCTCTTCTTCAGTAATCGACTGGTCCATCAATTGGTGCATTTTTTGAAAGGATTCTCGAGCTTTCTATCAGGAACAGATTCACTCTTACACGGATCAACAAACTTAATAGAAGATTTATTGTAACATAGTAAGGGATGCTGTCTTCAGACGTTAAAGCTCGAGAATGGAACGTTTTCCCCCCACCTTACACTTTAACAGACAGTTTCTCCTAAGATAGTTGTAAAAGAACGAACGTCATCATGCCAAACGGTTCCTTTGAAATTCCAACCAGAAGGAATGGTTGGCGCCTGGGAATAGCTAACAGCCTACTATCACAATTTCCTCAGTCTACTGCTATCCTAAAACAATAAAACATGGAGGACTCCCGAAACAAACCCTATCCCTATCCCTAACTCTAAACCTAGCCCTAACGCTAGCCGAAATCCTAACCCTAACCCTAACTCTAACCCTAGTCCTAACCCTAGCCCGGTCCCTAATGCTAAAATTAAATCTAGCCCGAAACCTAGCCCTAAGTCCAACCATAACCCTATCCCTAAATATAGTCCTAACCCAAACCCTAACCCAAACCGTAACCCTAACCCTAACCTGAACCCAAACCCTAACCCTAACCCTAGCCCTAACCCTAGCCCTAGCCCTAGCCCTAACCCTAACCCTAACCCAAACCTCAGCCATAACCCTAGCCCTAACCCTAGCCCTAACCCTATCCCTTACCCTAACCCTAGCCCTAACCCAAACCCCCCAAATCCTAACTCTAACCTATCCCTAACCCTAACCCTGACCCTAACCCTAACCCTAACCCTGGAGATAGCCCTAACGCTAACCCTAGCGATAACCCTAGCCCTAACCCTAACTCAAGCCCTACCTTGAATCCTAACCCTCCCAAGCCCTAACCCTAGCCCCATGTCCTAAACCTAGCCTTAAACCCAGCCCTACACCTAGCCCTAACGCTAAACCCTAGCTCTAACCGTAACCCTAGACCTAGACCTAAACCTAGCCCTAACCCCGGGGCCCTTTAAACCCCAGCCCCCTTTCCCCCCCCCCACACCCTAGCCCTCACCCTAGCCCTAACACTAGATTTAACCCTAATCCTAAACTAACCCTAGCCCTAACCCTAGCCCCCAACCCTAACCCTAGCCCTAGCCCTTAACCAAACCCTTTGCCCTAATCCAAACCGCAAGCCCTAACCATAGCCCTAAACCTAGACCTACCCCTAGCACTAACCCTAGCCCTACCTCTAACCCTAACCTAAACCTAGCCCTAAACCTATCCCTAACCACAGCCCTAAACCAAGTCCTAACCCTGGTCCTAAACCTTTCCTGCCCTAGCCCTAACCATAACTCTAGCCCTACCCTAACCCAAACCCAAGCCCAAAATGTAGCCCTAACCCTAACCCTAACCAGAGCCCTAACCCTAGCCCTAAACCTTTCCCCCGCCCCAAACCCTTTAAACCCCAACCGTAAGCCCTAAACCTACCCAAAAAATTAGCCCTAACCCTAAACCTAGCCTTAACCGTAGCCCTAACCCTAACACTAACCCTAGTACTAACCCTAAACCTAACCCGTACCCAAACCCTAGCCCTAATCCTAACCCCAAGCCCTAACCATAGCCCTAAACCTTGCCTACCCCTAGCCCTGACCCTAGCCCTACCTCTAACCCTAACCCTAAAACTAGCCCTAACCCTAGACCTTAACTTACCCTCTTTAAACCCCAGCCCCCTTTCCATAACCCTTGCCCTACCCTAACCCTAAAACCCAAACACAAAACATAGCCCTAACCCTAACCCTAACCAGAACCCTAGGTTTAGGACTTGGGTTAAGGCTAATTATTTTAGTTAGTGTTAGGGCTAGGGTGAGGGGTAACCCTTACCCTTACCCTATCCCTAGCCCTAACTCTAAACCTGGCCCCAACGCTTTCCTGAAATCCTAACCCTAACCCTAACTCTTTAAACCCCCATCCTAACCCTAGCCCAGTCCCTAATGCTAAAATTAAATCTAGCCCGAAACCTAGCCCTTTAAATCCAACCTAACCGTAGCCCTAGCCCTAACCGTAACCCTAACCTCAGCCATAACCCTATCCTTAACCCTAGTCCTAAACTTTAGCCCTAACCCATGCCCGAACCATAGTCCTCGCCCTACCCCCTAACCCCCAAACCCCAAACCCAAAACGTAGCCCTAACCCTAACCCTAACCAGAGCCCCAACCCTAGCACTAACCCTAGCCTTAATCCTAACCCTAGCTGAAACTTTAACCCCAGCCCTAGGCCTAATCCTATCCCTAGCCCTAACCCTAGCAATACAGCTAGCCCTAATCCTAGCCCTAACCATTAAACACTTTAACCTTTAACCCCCGACCTAACCAGAACCTAAACCCTAACCCTAACGCTAGCCCTAACCCTAACCCTAGCAATAACCCGTTACCAACCCTAGCCCTAACCCTATCCCGAACTCTAAACCTAGCCCTAACCCTAGCCAAAATCGTAACCCTAACCTTAGCCCTACCCCTCACCCTAGCCCTAACCCAACCCTTAACCCTAACCTTAACCCTAGCCCTCACCCTAACTTTATCCCTAACCCTAGCCCTAACACTAACCATAACCCTAACCCTACCCCTTTTCCCTGGTGCTAACCCGAGCCTTGACCCTATCCCTAAACCTAACCTTAGCCCGAAAATTATTATAATCCCAAACGTACCCCTACCCCTTTAAACTAGACCTAACCAAAACCCTAGCCCTAAACTTAGGCCTAACCCTAACCCTAGCCCTAAACCTAACCCTAGCCTTAACCCTAGCCCTCACCCTAACTTTAGCCCTAACCCTAGCCCTAACACTAACCATAACCCTAACCCTAACCCTAGTCCTAAACTGAGCCCTAACCCCCTTCCCCCAACCATAAGCCTTTGCCCTTCCCTTTAAACCCCAACCCAAGCCCAAAACGTAGCCCTAACCCTAACCCCAACCCCGAGCCCTAACCCTAGCCCTAACTCTAGCCTTAATCCTAACCCTAGCCGAAACTGTTCCTAGCCCTAGGACTAATCCTAACCCTAGCCCTAACCCCCAGCAATACAGCTAGCCCTAATCCTAGCCCTAACCATAACACTAACCTTAACCCCCAAACCCTTTCCTGAACCTAAACCCTAACCCTTTAAACCCCAGCCCTACCCCTTTACCCTAACCCTAACCCAAGCCTTAACCCTAACCTTAACGCTTTGCCCTAACCCTAACCCTAGCAATAACCCGTTACCTAACCCTAAACCCTAACCCTATCCCGAACTCTAAACCTAGCCCTAACCCTAGCCAAAATCGTAACCCTAACCCTAGCCCTACCCCTCACCCTAGCCCTAACCCAAGCCTTAACCCTAGCCCTCACCCTAACTTTGTCTCTAACCCAAGCCATAACACTAACCATAACCCTAACCCTAACCCTAACCCTGGTGCTAACCCGAGCCTTAAACCCCATTCCCCAAACCTAACCTTAGCCCAAAAAAATTATAATCCCAAACGTACCCCTACCCCTTAATCTAGACCTAACCAAAACCCTAGCCCTAAACTTAGACCTAACCCTAACCCTAGCCCTAAACCTAACCCTAGCCTTAACCCTAGCCCTCACCCTAACTTTTTGCCCTAACCCTACCCTAACACTAACCATAACCCTAACCCTAGCCCTAATCTTGGTGCTAACCCTAGCCTTGACCCTATCCCTAAACCAAACCCTAGCCCGAAACTTAGTTATAATCCCAAAAGTAACCCTAGCCCTTGATCTAAACCTAACCAAAACCCTAGCCCTAAACTTAGGCCTAACCCTAACCCTAGCCCTAACCCTAATCCTAGACCTAAACCTAGCCCTAACCCAAGCCCTAACCCTAGCCTTAACCCTAGCCCTAACCCGAGCCTTAACCCTAACCCTAACACTAACTAGACGTACACCTAGCCTTAACCCAAGTCCTAAACCTAATCCTAAACCTAACCCCAGCCCTAACACTAGCCCTAACCCAGGCCCTATCCCTAGCCCCAACCCTACCCTAACCCCAACGCTAAACCTAACTCTAGGGAAATTTGCCCTAACCCTAACCCAAGACATAACCCTTCCCTAGCACTATCCCTTACCCTAACACTAGCAATAGTTTCCCACCCCCAAACCAAACCCTAACACTAACTTTAGCCGTATCCCTTACGCTAACCCTATCCCTTACCCTAACCCTAGCCCTAACCCAAACCCCAACTCCTAACTCTAACCCCTATCCCTAACCCTAACCCGGACCCTAACCCTACCCCTAACCCTGGAGATAGCCCTAACGCTAACCCTTTGCCATTACCCTAGCCCTAACCCTAACTCAAGCCCTAGCTTAAAAAACCCAACCCTACCACTAGCCCTAACCCTAGCCCCCTGCCCTAAACCTACCCTAAACCCAGCCCTACACCTAGCCCTAACGCTAGCCCTAGCTCTAACCGTAACCCTAGACCTAACCCCCAAACCTAGCCCTAACCCAAACCCTAACCCTAGCACTAACCCTTACCCTAACCCTAGCCCTAGCCCTAACTCTTTAAAACCCAGCCCTAATGCTAGCCGAAATCCTAACCCTAACCGTAACTCTAACCCTAGTCCTAACCCTAGCCCAGTCCCTAATGCTAAAATTAAATCTAGCTCGAAACCTAGCCCTAAGTCCAACCATAACCCTATCCCTAAATATAGTCCTAACCCAAAACCCTAACCCAAACCGTAACCCTAACCCTAACCTGAACCCTAACCCTAACCCTAACCCTTTAAAACCCAACCCTAACCCTAACCCTAGCCCTAGCCCTAGCCCTAGCCCTAAACCGAGCCCTAACCCATGCCCGAACCATAAGCCTAGCCCTACCCTAACCCAAGCCCAAAAAAGTAGCCCTAACCCTAAACCTAACTTTAGCCTTTCCCCTAACCCTAGCCCCTAACTCTAGCCTTAATCCTAACCCTAGCCGAAAGTAACCCTAGCCCTAGGCCTAATCCTAACCCTAGCCCTAACCCTAGCAATACATCTAGCCCTAATCCTAGCCGTAACCATAACACTAACCTTAACTCAAACCTAACCTGAACCTAAACCCTAACCCTAACGCTAGCCCTAACCCTAACCCTAGCAATAACCCGTTACCAACCCTAGCCCTAACCCTTCCCCAACTCTAAACCTAGCCCTAACCCTAGCCAAAATCGTAACCCCTATCCTTAGCCCTACCCCCCACCCTAGCCCTAACCCAACCCTTAACCCTAACCTTAACCCTAGCCCTCACCCTAACTTTATCCCTAACCCTAGCCCTAACACTAACCATAACCCTAACCCTACCCCTAACCCTTTGGGGCTAACCCGAGCCTTGACCCTATCCCTAAACCTAACCTTAGCCCGAAAATTAGTTATAATCCCAAACGTACCCCTACCCCTTAATTAGCCTAACCAAAACCCTTTGCCCTAAACTTAGGCCTAACCCTAACCCTAGCCCTTAAACCAACCCCTAGCCTTAACCCTAGCCCTCACCCCAACTTTAGCCCTAACCCTAGCCCTAACACTAACCATAACCCTAACCCTAACCCTATCCTAAAATTAGCCCTAACCCATGCCCGAACCATAAGCCTAGCCCTACCCCCAACCCTTAACCCAAGCCCAAAACGTAGCCCTAACCCTAACCCTAACCAGAGCCCTAACCCTAGCCCTAACTCTAGCCTTTTAAACCTAACCCCCCACCGAAAGTTTCCATACCCTAGGACTAATCCTAACCCTAGCCCTAACCCTAGCAATTCAGGTGCCCCTAATCCTAGCCCTAACCATAACACTAACCTTAACCCAGACCTTACCTGAACCTAAACCCTAACCCTAACCCTAGCCCTACCCCTCACCCCCAACCCTAACCCAAGCCTTAACCCTAACCTTAACCCTAGCCCTAACACTAACCATCCCCTAACCCTACCCCTAACCCTGGTGCTAACCCGAGCCTTGACCCTATCCCTAAACCTAACCTTAGCCCCCAAAATTAGTTATAATCCCAAACGTACCCCTACCCCTTAATCTAGACCTAACCAAAACCCTAGCCCTAAACTTAGGCCTAACCCTAACCCTAGCCCTAAACCTAACCCTAGCCTTAACCCTAGCCCTCACCCTAACTTTAGCCCTAACCCTAGCCCTAACACTAACCATAACCCTAACCCTAGCCCTAATCCTGGTGGTAACCCTAGTAAACCCTTTTTTCCCTAAACCAAACCCTTTGCCCGAAATTTAGTTATAATCCCAAACGTAACCCTAGCCCTTGATCTTTAAACCCAACCAAAATCCTAAACCCCCAAACTTAGGTCTAACCCTAACCCTAGCCCTAAAACTAACCCTAGCCTTAACCCTAGCCCTAACCCAAAATTTTGCCCCAACCCTAGCCCTAACACTAACCATAACCCTAACCCTAGCCCTAACCCTAGTGCTAACCCTAGCCTAGACCCTAACCCTTTAAACCCCAGCCCAAAACCTTTGTTCTAATACCAACCGTAACCCTAGTCATAAAACTAGACCTAACCTTAACCTTAGCCCTAGCTCCCCCTTTAAACCCCAACCCTTTAAACCCAGCCCTAACCATAGCGCTAAACCTAACCCTAATCCTAGCCATACATCTAGCCCTAAACCTATTTTAAACCCTGGCCCTAACCCCAGCGCTTAAAACCCAGCCCCCCAACCCCAACCCTAACCTTATCCTAACCCTAACCCTAGCCCTAACCCTAGTCCTAACCCTAACCCTTTGGGCCCTTTAAACCCCCACCCTAACCCTAGAGCTAGCCCTAACCCTAAACCTAGACCTAACCCTAGCCCTAACCCTAACTCTAGCCCTAGCTTGAACCCTAACCCTTTGCCCTGGCCCTAACCCTAGCCCCCAAACCCTAAACCTAGCCCTAAACCCCCGCCCTACCCCTAGCCCTAACGCTAGCCCTATCTCTAACCGTAACCTTAGACCTAGCCCTAAACCTAGCCCTAACCCCCGCCTTAACCCTAGCCCTTCCCCTATCCCTCACCCTAGCCCTAAACCTAGATTTAACCCTTTACCCTAACCTAACCCTAGCCCTAGACCTAACCGTTATCCAAACCCTAGCCCCCCAATCCTAACCACAAATTCCCCCAAACCCTAGCCCTAAACCTAGACCTACCCCTTTGCCCCCAACCCTCCCTTCCCAGCTCTAACCCTAACCCTAGCACTAACCATAACCCTAGCCCTACCCTAACCCTAACCCAAGCTCAAAACGTAGCCCTAACCCTAATCCTAACCAGAGCCCTAACCCTAGCCCCCAACCCTCCCCCTTAGCCTAGCCTTAAATTTAACCCTAACCCAAAGCCGTAAACCTACCCCAAAACGTAGACCTAACCCTAACCCTAACCCTAGCACTAACCCTAACCCTTACCCAATTCCTAGCCCTAATCCTAACCCCAAACACTAACCATTGCCCTAAACCTAGACCTACCCCTAGCCCTAACCGTAGCCCTACCTCTAACCCTAACCCAAAACCTAGTACTAACCCTTTGCCCTTAACTTAACCCTAACCCTAGCACTAACCATAACCCTAGCCCTACCCCAACCCTAACCCAAGCCCACAACATAGCCCCCAACCCTAACCCTAACCAGAGCCCTAACCCCCAGCCCTAAACCTAGCCTTAATCCTAACCCTAGCCCCCCAACTGTAACCCTAGTCCAAGCCTTAACCCTAACCCTAGCCCTAACCTGAGCAATATAGCTAAATTAATCCTAGCCCCCCAAACCCGAACCCAAACACTAACCCTAACCCTAACCCTAGCCCTAGCCCTAACCCTAAACCCTAGCACTAACCCTTACCCAAACCCTAACCCTAGCCCCCATCCCTAACTCTAAACCTAGCCCTATCCCTAGCCGAAATCCTAACACTAAAACTAACCCTAGTCCTAACCCTAAAACCACTCCCTAACGCCAAAATTAAATCTAGACCGAGCCCTAGCCCTAAGCCCAAACCCTACCCCTAGCCCTAAATCTAGTCCTAACCCAAACCCTAACCCTAACCCTAGCCCCTAAACCCCCATAAACCCTTTGCCCTTTCCCCTTTTTTAACCCTAGCCCTAACCGTAGCCCTAACCTTAACCCTGGCCCTAACCCCCAGCCCTAACCCTAATCCTAGACCTAAACCTAGCCCTAACCCCAGCCCTAACCTTAGCCTAAAACCTAACCCTAACACTAACTAGACGTACACCTAGCCTTTAAACCCAAAAATTGAAATCTAGTCCTAACCCTAACCCCAGCCTAATCCTAGTCCTTACCCTAACCTTAACCGTAGCCCTAAGCCTAGCCCTAACCCTAGTCTTATCCCTTATCGTAGACCTAAATTTAACCCTAGCCCTAACCCTAAAACCTTAACCAGACCCCCAACCCTCTCCCCCAACCCTAGCCTTTTAAACCTACCCCTAGCCCTAACTTTAAACCCTTTGCTCTAGCCCTAACCCTAACCCTAGCCCTAACCCTAGCAATGCAGCTAGACCTAATCCTAGCCCTAACTATAACACTAACCCTAAACCCAGCCGTAACCTAAAACCCAAACCGAACTCTAACCCGGACCCTAACCCTAACCCTAGCCCTAACCCTAGCACTGACCCTAGCCCTAACCCTAGATTTAACCCTAGCCCTACCCTAACACTAGCCCCCCAACCGAAGCCCTAACCCTTTCCCTAAGCCTAACCCTACCCCTAAGCCTAGCCCTAACCATAATCCTAACCCTAAGCCGTAAACCTACCCCAAAACCTAGCCCTAAACCTAGCTCTAACCCTAACCCAAGACATAACCCTACGCTAGCACTAACCCTTACCCTAACACTACAAAAGCCCTACCCCCAAACCTAACCCTAACACTAACCCCCAGCCGTATCCCTTACGCTAACCCTATCCCTTATCCTAACCCTAGCCCTAACCCAAACCCCAACTCCTAACTCTAACCCTATCCCTAACCCTTTAAACCCCGACCCTAACCCTAACCCTAACCCTTTGGGGCTAGCCCTAACCCTAGCCCTAACCCTGGCCGTTTCCCTAACTCCCAACCCTAGCTTCAACCCTAACCCTAGCCCTAACCCTAGCCCCCAAACCCTAACCCCCAGCCCTAAACCCAGCCCTACCCCTAGCCCTAACACTAGCCCTAGCTCTAACCGTAACAATAGACCTAGCCCTAAACCTAGCCCTAACCCCCGCCTTAACACTAGCCCTTCCCCTTTCCCCCCACCCTAGCCCTCACCCTAGCCCTAACCCTAGATTTAACCCTAAACCTAAACTAACCCTAGCCCTAACCCTAGCCCTAACCCTGCCCTAGCCCTTAACCAAACCCTAGCTGTAGGAACAGATTCACTCTTACACGGATCAACAAACTTAATAGAAGATTTATTGTAACATAGTAAGGGATGCTGTCTTCAGACGTTAAAGCTGAAATGGAACGTTTTCCCCCCCCCTTACACTTTAACAGACAGTTTCTCCTAAGATAGTTGTAAAAAAAACGAACGTCATCATGCCAAATGGTTCCTTTGAAATTCCAGCCAGAAGGAATGGTTGGCGCCTGGGAATAGCTAACAGCCTACTATCACTATTTCCTCAGTCTACTGCTATCCTAAAACAAAAAAACATAAAGGCCCACATCCTCCCCCTTTTTTTTTAAAAAAATATATACAAAAAGATCACAAAATATAGAAAATTACGGAACATAAAAAAGACAAGAAAATAAATATAATAAACAGAAATCAGTGGGGCGTTAGGAACATCAGGGCAAAATCACAAGGGTGCCCTTTAGCAAACTGGAATAAAAAAAGGATAATAGCCTTGAGGGAAGAAGGGAGATCTAGTTCAAAAGAGACATATTAATACCCTTTTTTAAAGGAAAAGGCCCGGAAAAAACAGGGGAAATTTTTTGACGGAGAAGGAGAGGAAATGTTCTTAAAAAAGGAAAAACCCAAAACCCCCCGGGCTGGAAAAGGGGATTAGGCTGCCGTTTACGGTAGCGAAACGTTTGTGGGAAGTTTTAGCGGATGCTATAGCATCTGAGACGGATTGCCAAATGCCAGAAAATTTAGAGACCCAAGCAGAAACAGAAGGAGGAGCGGAGGAAGAGAGGGAGAGGGGGGGGAAAGGAGAGGAAGGAAAGCCGTAAACTTTTCAAAGGGGGGCCCCAGGAGGTATGAACCGCAGAATTGATGGCAAACTCAGCGAACGGAAGGAGGGGACCCAATCATTCTGGTTCTCAGAAACAAAACCCTAAGAAATTGTTCAAGAGATTTGTTAACACGCTCAGGGATCTGTTTGAGGGTGATAAGCACTGCTAGTTTCTGAGTGACTCCCAGGGTTTTCAGTAGACAAGTCCAAAACTTGGAAGTGAAAATTGGATCCCTGTCCGAAATGATCACCGAAGGTAGTCCGTGAAGTTTCCATACATGATTAACGAACAGGTCAGCCAGCTGGTAGCACGGGGTAGTTTCTTTAGAGGCACAAAATGACATTGCTTGGAAAAGTGATAGTAACAACCCAAATAACATGAAAGCCGTGTGAAGAGGGGAAAAGGGCCCGATAAAATCCCATGCGATGACCGACCAGGGGCTAGCAGGCGCAGGCAGAGGTTGAGGAGCCCTTGAGGTTTAGATGTGGGCGACTTAAAACGTTGCAAGTGGCACACTGCTTAATGTAAGTTTGCACGGAGGGGTTTTAAACCAGGCCACCAAAAAAGGCGGCGAATCGCATGCAATGTCTTCAAAAACCAAAAAGTAGCGGGTTTGGAATCATGATAAAGTGAAGTACCTGCTCGCGGGCAGCAGGGGGGTAGACCTTGGTGCCATAAAAGGGGAGATTGTCAACCCATTCTATTTTATCCTTGTTTTCCGGTAGCCAGGAGTCTGCATGCGCTGCATGAATGATAGCATCGCGGAGAGCGGAGTCACAAAGAGAGGAGGCAGAAAGCCTTGTCTTTGCTAATGCACGAGTAGTCACTTGAGAAGCCAGAGAGGAGGCAGGAAACAAGGTATTGGAGTGGGAGGGCGTAGCAGGGGATTCCGCAAAACAGGGAAGTCGGGGAGAGGTGCCCGTTGGTTTTGTTCGGCCAGGTTTGAAAACAATTTTAAATCGGAATCTCTGGAAAAATTCAGCCCATCTCGCCTGCTTAGGGGAGAGTTTCTTAGCAGACTGTGGCTTCAAATTCCTATGATCAGTCCAAACTTCAAAGGGGAGTCGAGCCCCTTCAACAAATGACGCCAAGAGGACAGCGCAAAATGGATAGCCTTCTTCTTTCTCCCAAATAGGCCAATTAGCTTGTTGAGGGGAAAATTTCTTTGAAATGAAAGCACAAGGCCTGAGTGCTCCCGTGGTGTCATGTTGTAAAAAAACGGCTGCCATGGCAAAGTCCGAAGCATCCGTTTGCACAATGAATTGCTTCGTACTGTCGGGAAAAAAAGGAGTAAGGGCTCAGACGTAAATTTAGATTTCAAATGGTCAAACGCCGATTGACACTCAGGCGACCAACAAAGTCTATACGCCTTGCCCGCAGTGGATCCTTTAGGTTTCCGTAGAAGGTTGGTGAGTGGAAGCGTTATGGCAGCAAAATCCTCAATAAAGTTCCGGTAGAAGTTCGAAAAAAAAAAAATTTTGTTGGGTTGCTTCACAGTTTTAGGGACGGGCCATTGCAAAATGGAGTTAATTTTTCGAAGGGTCCATTTTAAGTGAACAATTTTAAATTATATCCCAAGTAATCAAAAGTTTGGGTGTCAAATTGGCATTTAGATAAAATTAACCACGAGGTTGTTATCTATAAGCCTTCGTAACACTTCACGAACCAATGACACATAAAATCCATGGAATCTGCGTAAATTAAAATGTCACCCCCAGATAAATCAGAACCCCCTGATACAACAAGTCATGGAAAATGGTGTTAAAAAAACATTTGGAACACAGATGGCCCCGATTGTAAGCCAAAGGGAAGAACCGTCCATTTAAAGTTACCTAGAGGAGTTGCAAAGGTGGTGAGCCACTCAGAGTCCGGGTCCATTCTAATCCCCCTTAAAAGCCTCTTTTAAAATCAAGTTTGGTGAAATATTTTCCTTGAACAAGATGGTCCAAAACAGTCCGTATCAGAGGTATGGGATAACAATTGGAGGAAATAACCTGGTTAATAGCAGAGTAGTTAACTATCAGTCTTTGGGTCCGCGCTGGGTCCTCTTCGGAAGAAGACAGGACTCGCCGTGGGGGCTGTAGAGGGCTTGATAAAGCCGCGAGCCAAGTTTTTATTTAGGAACTTCTTGAGAGCAAGGAGTTCTTTTTTGGGTCATGGGATAAATTTTCGGGTTTTGGCAGGGTGGGCCCCTCAACTAATTCCAGTTTACAGTCAAAGTCCGTGTGGGGAGGCAATTCTAGCCTCCCTTTCGTGGAAAGCCTTTTTGGAAGTCTCGGTAGTGTGAAGGAATTTGTTGCAATTCTTCATGGGGAATAGAAAAGTTTTCATCTGAAGAGGACATAGTGCCAGCAGTCCAGTTTATCTGGGGGTTATATTCACGAAGCCAATCGATTCCCAAGACCAATTTGAACTGCATCGCCTTGGGAACTCAAAAACGCATGCTGTAATTGTTTTTGTCCATTTGAAATGAGATGGGCTTAGTGATTTTACTAATTACTCCCCCAGTCATTGAGGTCCCATCCATTTGCGTTAATTTGATGGGGCATTCCAAGGGCTCATAAAGAGTTTTCAATTGTTTGGCCAATTTGGGGTGTAACAAACTTTGGGGCAGCCAAGTCAATTAATGCCCTATGTACATGCAAAGTCCCATCGCTGCCACTAATCGCAACCGTGGCGTAGAAATGGGGGTTTTTTTGGAGTACTTACAGAGTTCCCGCCCCCTTGCCAGTCATCGCAGTCAGGTTTAGAATCTCCATCTATGTCAGATGAGGACGAAGAGGTGGTTTCATCATCGGGATCGGGTCTCCTGCGCCCCTTCAGGGGCCTTAGAAGTGCGTCTAAGTGGTTGTTTCGGCCGCTGTTGATGTGTGAATTCTATATCCTTTTTTGGGGCTGCTTTGTGCTCCCCCTTTGTCCCAGTCGGAGCTTGGTTTCCGCGGCAGGTGTTGGCAAAGGGGGGGTTTTTCCCCAGTTAAAGCACATGCCCAAACGGAGACGTTTTTTCCGTTCCCCCAGCATTGAGGACGGTGGGACCGCGAGGTTGTCGTTTTGGCACGTCTTGTCTTTGTCGGTTGGCTTGGAAAATTTTGGGTTATGCCTTCCATTTGGGGGAGCTAGTCCCGACCCAACCTAGCAGGGTCTGTGGATTGGCCTGCATTAAGCACCCGTGTAGAATATCAGGGTTTTGTCCATCTTTGTATAACTCCCAAATTTGAATTTCATCACTCCACGGGACTTTGGTGGCCAGGTTTCTAAATTCACGGGAATACGTTCCCCCCATCGTTCCTGCCTTGTTTCATTCGTTTCAGTTGATATTTGGGGGGTTTTCCAATTAAATGGGGGTCTTCAAAGCGTTCCCGCAGATGGTTCATAAAAGCTGCAGATTTTCAGTTTCGGGGGGGGCGGGAGTCATATGGTTCGCTACCCAGTCTGCTGCCAGTCCTTTCATCCTCTGGCTTAGGTTTTTAAAATTTGGGGGCATCCCGAAATAATGGCCG
>CAOLHI010006513.1:0-29308 GCA_948474755.1 Ctenosaura bakeri
ATTGGCTGCCTATGAAGATTCTATGGAATCCTGGGGATGGCAGTTTAGGGAGGGGCATTTAGATTTCTTAGCCGGAGAGCTCTTGTGCCTCAGGCCGGTTACTGTGGAGACAAAGCCTAGCAGCAAGGAGAAGGAGGTCAGTGTATTTGTTATTGGGGATATTGAGAGACTTTGGTAATGAGACTCTCAATCAGCAGAGTAATTGCACAAAAACAGAAGTTGAACAGATCACCAGTCCCACTTCTTTAACTCCACCCAAAACACAATCTAGCTCAAAATAAACACAAAAACAGTTTGGTTAAAAATATAAAAGAGTTTACTCACAAAATCTTGTGCATGGTTTACACAAGTTCAAATCTTGAAGAAGGTAGGAAGAAAAATAGGCACTCACATGCTTGCTGCTAATGATCCCTGTTAGGAAATCTCAGAGCATGCTTTCAGGTCAAAAGGCGAAGACAAAGGAAGAGCAAATGGCAAGAGAACCTTTTAAAAACAAAGAATGTGTACGTGCTTGAGGAAGAGGTGTTAACCAACAAACAGGAAGTTTTCTCTCTAGGCTATCTCTCTATGCTTACAATAGACATGCAAACAAACTAGCCAGTTAATTAGGCATGTAAAGGTTGCCACTCCCAACACCCCTTCTCAACCGTGCATGCACCCCTGAAGTCCCATCTTGACTCGCAGGTTCTCAAAGCCGTCTCTTGGTCAGGATATCAGCTACCATCTCAGTGGTTGGACGGTAGATCATCTTGATCGTTCCATTCTCTGTGAGCTCACGCACTTTGTGGTATCTTGTTCCTATGTGCTTGCTGCGTGGTGTCATCTTCTCTGTTAGAGAAAGTTTAATACAGCTCTGGTTGTCTTCCATAACTTGAATTGGTTTTTCTTCATTTATTCCAAAATCAGACAACAATTGATCAAGCCATAGTAATTCCCTACATGCTTCCGATGCTGAAATATACTCTGCTTCTGTAGAGGATAGAGCCACCACACTCTGCTTGTGGCTGCCCCAAGAAATAGGGCCATCTCCATACAAAAATAGGAAACCACTGACTGAGTGATAATCTGCAGTATCACCAGCCCAATCTGCATCAGTGTAGCATACTAACTTTGGATTGCTACTAGCTGGTAGCTTCAATTTAAAGTTGATGGTCCCTTTTAAGTATCTAGCCACCCTTTATACTCCAGTCCAATCTTTCTTTGTGGGCGAGCTAACTTTCCTGCTCAGAATCCCTACAGCAGATGCAATATCAGGTCTTATGTTGGTAGACAGGTACAGGAGTTTTCCTATTGCTGTTCTGTAGAGAGTATTATCTCATAAAGCATCACTTTCTTCAATATTTTTAAGAAAATCTGTGGTCATGGGTGTTGCTACAGTATAGGCATCTTGGAGTCCTAAGCTTTCTAAAAGTTCAGTAATCTTTTGTTTTTGATTTAGTAGAAAAGATCCATCTTGTTCTCTTTGAATCGCCATGCCCAAATAGTATCTTGCATCTCCTAACTCTTTCAATTCCACTTTTGTTCAAGTGATGTACAACTTCTGAGTAGTCTTTATTTCTGTTGGTAGCTATAATCAAATCATCAACATAGGTCAGGATAAAGGTTGAATAACCTTCTTTGGTTCTGGTGTATAGACACTGATCTGCTTCTCCTTGCTTAAAGTCTAATTGTTTCAACATTGTGTCTACAAAGCCTGCAGGTTGTTGCATGTACAGTTCCTCTGCTATTTCTCCATGTAAGGAAGCAGTTTTCACATCAAGGTGTCTGACATCCATTTGTTTGGAAGCAGCTAGACTAAGAAGCAGTCTTATGGTACTGTGTTTGACAACAGCAGGCATCTGCTCAATTTCTTCAAAGCTTGATGGTTCATTTGGTAATGCTGATGTTGTGAGGTAGGACAAGCGTGGAGCTGGTACACCTTTGTCTGGGCGCGTTGAGCGTCTGGGAACCTGTTCTGGAACCTGGGCTGTCTCTGCAGCATCCTCCGGTCCAGTGCTCAGGTCAGAGCCATCTGCATCCCCTTCTCTTAGTGTACTGCTCCCTGCCTTTGGCTTGCTTTCTGCAGCATATATCTCAGTCCTTTGTTCAGAATCAGGTTGTATAGCTGCTTGTGGTATTTCAGATGAAGGCAACATCTGCACTTCTAAGAGAGGTTCAACATTTTGCTCTTCTTCTTCCAGTGATTCTAAGACAGTCTCTCGTTCATCTGGAAAGTCTATGACAGTTCCTCTCTTATCAACTCTGCTTTGTTCATCAAAGTAAACTACATGCCTAGTAGCAACTTCACCAGTCTTTAAGTTCATTACTCTATAGCCTTTGCTTCCAGGAGCATAGCCAATTAGAATAGTCTGCTCTGCTCTTGCATCTAGTTTGTGTCGCTTCTGTTGTGGTATGTATGAATATGCAGTACTTCCAAAGGTTCTAATGTGTTTCATGTCTGGTACTCTGCCATGCCATAGTTGAAATGGTGTTCGTGTGGTGCCTTTTGTTGGCAATCTATTCTGGAGATACGTTGCAGTCATAAAGGCATCACCCCAAAATTTACTGGGAAGATGAGCATCTGCCAGCATGCACTTTGTCATCTCCAGGAGAGATCTCAGTTTCCTTTCAGCAATCCCATTCTGCTCAGGAGTGTAAGGAACGCTTCTTCTGTGCAAAATGCCATGCTCTTCCAGGAAAGCTTGTGTGCGATGTGAAATGTACTCACCAGCGCCATCTGTCTGGAGGGCTTTAGGTGTCATCTCAAACTTGGTTCTCACCATGGCAACATACTTCTGTAGCATGTCTTGAGCTTGAGTTTTCTCTTTCAGAAGATAAGTAACACAATACCTTGAAAAATCATCCACAAAAATTAAAGCATATCTGTTTCCACCAAGTGAAGGAACATCAAATGGACCACAAATCACTGTGAATAAGATCCAGTACCTTAGTGGTTCTCTTTTCAGTCCTTGGATGAAATGAGGGCCTGACTGACTTTTGTTCAACAAAAGTTACACACCTGGTAGTACTTTCATTGTATTGTTGATTCACCTTGTTGTATTGTTGATTCACCAGCCAAGCTCTGGTTCTGTAGTTCAAGAACTGCCTTTGGATCACAATGTCCAAGACGTCTGTGCCATAGGTCAAGGCTGTCCTCATTCATCTGTGCTCTAGCAACATTAGCTTGTTGAGCTGAAAGATGTAACTCATAAACACCATTATTTTGAAATGCTTCTGCAAAAAGGACATTATTTTTGGTAACTGTGCATTTCCCTTGTTTGAAAAGTATTTCAAATCCTTTCTTATCTAAAGCAGACACACTGAGCATGTTGCAGTGTAATTCAGGAACAAACAAGACATCACTTGCTACGTTCTGGGCAACTTTGCCATTAGGCAATAGACAGTTTAAAGTGCAGCTTCCTGATCCCAGGATCTGCACGGATTCACCATTTGCAGCTTGAATTTTTCCTGTTGCATCTGGATTCATTTTATCAAAATAAGCATCAGAAAATGTGCTGTGATTGGTACAGCCAGAATCTATAATCCAACAATTATTTTTCTGCTTGTAGTCATTAACTACCAGAGTCTGTCCCATTAAAAGAAGATTACTTCCTCTGTAAGACTGTTTGCTTGATTTACCTACATCGTGCTGCCTTTGTGTTGTAAATTTCTAAGTTGGAGAGCTACCATTGGCTGAGAGCCTTTTGGGGAAAGTACAATTTCTTGCAATGTGACCCTTTTTGTTGCAGTTATAACAACTGAGCTCTGATTGGTCCCTAGGCGGGGCTTTGGGACTCCCCTTCTTGGTGGCCAGGTAATTTGATCCACTTGGTTTCTGTGTATGCTCAAAAGGAGAGGCCGCCTGATCAACACACTCTTCTCGTAGTTTAGACAAAGCTTCATTAAAGGTTAGCCCTTTTAAGTTTTGTAAGAGAGAGATGAAGGGATTGAACTCTGATCCCAGAGTTCCATTCAGGAAACAAACCTTTTGTCTATCAGAAACTGGAATCCACAGGAATTCAACTTATCAAAAATTATAATCAGTTTGCTAATATAAACTTCACAGCCTGCTTTAGTATAAAGGCGAAGCTGTACAAGTTCTCTCATCCAAAGTGACTGAGATTTTTCATATGAAAGACCATAAACTTCCTTAAGTTTATCTAGCATTTCCTTTGCAGTGGTACAATCTCTCACATACAGTAGCTGATTAGCCTCCAACGCATTACCAATTAGGTACTGTGCTGTGGCATCTTTTCTCAAACATTGTCCTGCTGCAGCTTCACCACTTGGCTTTTCCTTTTCAATTGCATCAAGAACATTATGGTAATTAAAGGCTAAATTTAATTTTTGTCTCCATTCTGTATAACTCTCGTTGCTGAGTCGCACAAGTCTGGGTTTGGAAGCTAGGTCTAAATCTGCATGCAGCATTTTTGCATGCAAAAAGAGAAATCAGCTCCCAAAAAGTAAAAAAATTCTCTAGCTAGATGTGTGTTTCCAAAAAAGGGGAGGAAGGGGAAAAAACCAGCCACTTTCACAAGAAAGACACAAAGCAAAAAAAATAACTAAAACCCGAAAAATCTGGTAACTGTTCTTTTCTGGGACCCCATAACCTATTGAGGATATTGAGAGACTTTGGTAATGAGACTCTCAATCAGCAGAGTAATTGCACAAAAATGGAAGTTGAACAGATCACCAGTCCCACTTCTTTAACACCACCCAAAACACACTTAATCTAGCTCAAAATAAACACAAAAACAGTTTGGTTAAAAATATAAAGGAGTTTACTCACAAAATCTTGTGCATGGTTTACACAGGTTCAATTCTTGAAGAAGGTAGGAAGAAAAATAGGCAGTCACATGCTTGCTGCTAATGATCCCTGTTAGGAAATCTCAGAGCATGCTTTCAGACCAGAAGGCGAAGACAAAAGGAAGAGCAAATGGCAAGAGAACCTTTTAAAAACAAAGAATGTGTACGTGCTTGAGGAAGAGGTGTTAACCAACAAACAGGAAGTTTTCTCTAGGCTATCTCTCTATGCTTACAATAGACATGCAAACAAACTAGCCAGTTAATTAGGTATGTAAAGGTTGCCACTCCCAACATTTGTTACCCTGACTTCTGGGGATCCCTGGGGGCACCCTGGCAAGCTCCAAAATACGAAGGTTGGGGAAATTAGCAGAGCATTTGCTTTAGCAATGAAGGAGACAGGGTAACACCTAGCAAGATCTTCTACCCAATTTTTATAGGATCAAACCATGCAAAAAGCCAGCCAAACATTCCAACTAAGTGTTTTATTGAGAAAGGTTATCAATTGCACAAAACGCACTCGTTCACACTCACGCACAAGGACTATCAAGAGGGAAAGAGATGAAAATTGATCGGGTTAATCATAAATCATAGAATCATAGAAATGTAGAGTTGGAAGAGACCACAGGGGCCATTCAGTCCAACCCCCTGCCATGCAGGAACACCCTCAAAGCACTCCCGACAGATGGCCATCAAGCCTCTGCTTAAAAACCTCCAAGGAAGGAGACTCCACTACACTCCGAGGCAGCAGATTCCACTGCCGGACAGCCCTGACTGTCAGAAAGTTCTTCCTGAGGTTCAGGTGGAATCTAAAGCAGAAGGAATGCAGTATCGGATCATACTGCACCTGTCCAGTAATCCAAAGGTTCAGAAAGCGAGGAGATGAGATGGCTCTCAGCTAAGGGAGATGGCTGAGGGGAGTCCTTGAACTAACTGAGTGCCGGTCTGCTAGCGTGGCGTAAGAGTTCTCTGACTGGCAGAGTAACCTCGGGAGTTCTCCAAAAAAGGTATCAAAAGGAGGAACTTTTTATAGGGCAAAACGTACCGTGGGGGCAGACCCTTCCCGGAAGAGAACAATGGCCAAAAGGGACAACAGTACCGCACAAAAGCTACGTGATGGCTGTATGATTGCTTCATCATGTAAATGGACCTCACCTTGTCCAGTTGGGCTGTAGCAAACGTTACGCTCAAGCAGGGGAACTGCGTAATCCCATCAAGTTGGTTTTGTGGCTGAGGATCCATTGTTTGTGTGAACATGTTTGCCTGAGGTCTCCTTGGGGAAACGTGACTGGGGATTTTCCTGGTCTTTGACCTTAGCCTGGTCGGTGACCTATTTATCTCTGCACCCACCCAGGCAACCATGGCTTTTCTGAGATTTTTGATATTAATTTTATATCTCTCAGGAAAGTGTCTGTTACTGGGGTTACATATTCCCTCAGGAAACCAATCTCTGTATGTTAACAACTCTGAATACAAAGTAGATTGGGGAATACAGGCAGAAGTTACAGGTTCTAGGCAAGGCGGCTTGGGGAATTAGAGACACAGGGACCTCAAATTTCTGTATTTCAACTGCATCTAAGTCCTAAGGCAAGCTAAGGTGATTGATTATTAAGTTATTTCTAACAAGTATTAAGTTATTTCTAACAAGTATTATCTGTGAGAACATACAATTCTGGGCAACGCTGGGTAAAAAAGTAGCACTCTAACAATGTAGTGCGGAAAGGTCCTGAATTTGCTTACTCGGATGATCTGGGGCAAGGAGGGCGTGGAGTAAGTGAAGTGGGCTGCGTGGCTTTTCAGAGCAGAGGAAGGGAGGAGGAACTGGGCAGGATAAGTTCTGTTGGTGGAGGTGATGGATCACAGAGGCTGCTGCTGCTGGTGCCTTTAACACCAGCTTGATTTAGCCTTCTCTGAGAATTTGGGAGTTGTGTGGATTTGCTGAGGTGTGCAGTAATCGAAGTTGAGTGGATGTCTTTTTCAAAGACAGGTGGAAAGAGGAGGGAGGGGTGAGAAAATGCTCCTTTTGCTCCTTTTGCTCCGTTCCAATATCTGCCGCCCCAGCCCACGGCTTTTGCTCCTCTTGCTCCTCTTGCTCCTCTTGCTCCTTTTGCTGCTTTTGATTCTCTTGCTCCTATAGCTTCTCTTGCTCCTTTTGCTCCTCTTGCTCCTTTTCTTCTCTTACTCCCCTTGCTCCTCTTGCTCCTTTTGCTCCTCTTCCTCCTTTTCCTCCTCTTGCACCTCTTGCTCCTTTTTGCTCCTCTTGCCCCTCTTGCACCTCTTGCTCCTTTTGATCCTCTTCCTCCTTTTACTCCTCACCCTCCTCTTGCTCCTCTTGCTCCTTTTGCTCCTTTTACTCCGTTCCAAATAATGATGACCCAGCCCACAGCTTTTCCTCCTTTTACTTTTTTTGCTCCGTTCCAATAATGCCGCTCCAGCCCATGGCTTTTGCTCCTTTTCCTCCTTTTGCGCCTTTGCTCCTTCTCCTCCTTTTGCTCTTTTTGCTTCTTTTCCTCCTTTTCCTCCATTCCAAATAATGCCGCCCCAGAACACGGCTTTTGCCCCTTTTACTTCTTTTACTCAGTTCCAAATAATGCTGCCCCAACCCACGGCTTTTGCTCCTTTTGCTCCATTCCAAATAATGCTGCCCTAGCCCACGGCTTTTCCTCCTTTTCCTCCTTTTGCTCTTTTAGCTCCTTTTGCTCCTTTTTCTCCATTTAAAAAATGCCGCCACAGTCCATGGCTTTTGCTCCTTTGCTCCTTTTGTCCCTTTAGCTCATTTTCCTCCGTTCCAAATAATGCCGCCACAGCCCACAGCTTTTGCTCCTTTTGCTCTGTTTGCTCCTTTCCAAATAATGCTGCCCCAGCCCACAGCTATTGCGCCTTTTGCTCCTCTTGCTCCTCTTGTTACTTTTGCTTCTTTTTTCCTCTCGCTCCTGTTGCTCGTTTGCTCCTTTAATTCCTCTTCCTCCTTTTTCTCCTTTTGCTCCTCTTGCTCCTCTTACTCCACTTGCTCCTTTTCCACCTTTTGCTCCTTTGACTCCTCTTGCTCCTTTTGCTCCTCTTGCCCCTCTTGCCCATATTGCTCCTTTTACTACTCTTGCTCCTCTTGGTCCTTTTCCTCCTCTTGATCCTTTTGCTGCTCTTGCTCTTCTTGCTCCTTTTGCTCCTCTTGCTCCTCTTCTTTCTCTTGTTCTTCTTGCTCCTCTTGCTCATTTTGTTCATTTTGCTCCTCTTGCTCCTATTCCTCCTTTTGCTCTTCTTTCTTCTTTTTCTCCTTTGGTTTCTCTGTCTCCCTCTTCCTCCTCTTTCTCCACTTACTCCTTTTGCTCCTCTTGCTCCTTTCTTCCTCTTGCTCCTTTGGCTCCTCTGTCTCTCTTGCTCCTCTTCCTCCTCTTGTTTCTCTTGTTCCTCTTGCTCATTTTGTTACTTTTGCTCCTCTTGCTCCTTTTCCTCCTCTTGCTTCTTATTCTCCTTTTGCTTCTCTGTCTCCTCTTCCTCTTCTTTCTCCACTTGATCCTTTTGCTCCCCTTCCTGCTTTTGCTCCTCTTCCTCCTCTTCTTCCTCTTCCTCTTTTTGCTCCTCTTGCATCTTTTACTCCACTTGCTCCTCTTACTCCTCTTGCTCCTCTGGCTCCTTTTGCTCCTCTTGTTTTTCTTGCTCCATTTCCTCCTTTTGCTCCTCTTGCTCCTTTGCTCCACTTGCTCCTTTTTCTCCTCTTGCTCCTTTCCTCCTCTTAGTCCTCTTGGTCCTCTTGCTCCTTTTCCTCCTCTTGCTCCTTTTACTCCTCTTCCTCCTCTTGCTCCTCTTACTCCTTTTGTTCCTCTTGCTCCTTTTGCTCATCTTCCCCCCTTTTGCTGCTTTTCTCTTTTTTCTCCTTTTACTCCTCTTGCTCCTCTCCTCCTTTTTTCTCCCTTTCCTCCTCTTGCTCCTCTTTTCCCCCGTTCTCTTTTTTTTCCCTTTTTTTGCTTCTTTTTTACTCTTGCTCCTTTTTTCACGTTTTGCTCCTTTTCCTCCATTTTCCCAAAAAATGCTGACCCCCGGCTTTTGTTTCCCTTTTTTAAATTTTTCCTCTTGCACCTCTTGCTCCCTTCCCCTTTTTTCCTCTTGCTCCTGTTGTCCTTTTACTCCTCTTGCTTTCTTCTCCCTTCCCCCCTTTTTCCCCCTCTTGCCCCCTTTTTGGATCTTTCCCGCTTTGCTTTTTTTCCTCTTGTATCTTTCCCCCTCTTTCTTTTTCCTTTCCCCTTTTGCCCACTCTTCCTCCTCTTCCTCCTCTTGGTTCTCGTCCTCTTCTCCTCTTCCTCCTTTCTCCTTTTGCTCCTCTTGCTCCTTTTTTCTCCTCTTGCTCTTCTTACTTTTCTTGCCGCCCCCGCCCACAGCTTTTGCTCCTTTTCTACATTTGCTTCTTTTGCTCCTCTCACTCCTTTTCCTCCTTTTTCTGCTCTCTCGCTCCTCTTGCTCCTCTCACTCCTTTTGATCCTTTTGTTCCTCTTTCTCCTTTTGCTCTTTTTGCTCCTTTTACTCATCTTGTTCCTCTAGCTCTTTTTGCTCCTCTTCCCCCCTGTTACTCCTCTTGCTCCTCTTGCTTATCTTCCTCCTTTTGCTCCTCTTGATCCTTTTGCTCCTCTTTGGGTCCATTTGCTCCTCTTGTTTGTCTTACTCCTCTTCCTCCTTTTCCTCATTGTGCTCCCCCTTCTCCTCTTGCTCCACTTGCTCCTCTTTTCTTTTTCTCTTTTTTGGTTTTTTTCCTCCTGCGCCTCTTTGGGTCCAATTTGCTCCTCTTGCTCATCTTGCTTATCTTTCCCCCTTTTGCTCCTCTTGATCCTCTTGCTCCTCTTTGGGTCCATTTGCTCCTCTTGCTCATCTTGCTTATCTTCCTCCTTTTGCTCCTCTTGCTCCTCTTTTTCTCCACTTTTTCTCCTCTTGCTCTTTTTTTTTTCTTGGTTCTTTTGCTTCTCTTGCTCTTTTGCTGCTCTTGCTCCTTTTGCACCTCTTTCCCCCTTTTCCTCCTCTTGCTCTTCTTCTCCTTTTGCTCCTTTTCTACCTCTTGCTCCTTTTGCTTCTCTTGCCCGCTCTTGCCCCTTTTTGCTCCTCTTTTCTGCTTTTGCCCCTCCCCCCTTCTTCCCTTTTTTTGCTGTTTTTGTTTCCCTTTTTTTCCTCTTTTTTTCTTCCTCCTCTTGCCCCCTTTTTTGGCTTCCCCCTCTTGTTTTTTGCTCCTCTTCCTTTTTTTTGTTGCCCCCTTTTCCCCCTTTTTTTTTCCCCCCTCTTGCTCCTCCTGGTTTTTCCCCCTTTGCTTTTCCAAATAAACCACCACAACCCCCTGGGGGTTTTTGCTTTTGCTCCCTTTTCCCCCATTCCCTATAATCCCTCCCCCCGCCCACCCCTTTTTCTATTTTTCTTTTATAGCTCCGTTCCAAAAAAAATGCCACCCCTGCCCATGGTTTTTGCTCCTTTTTTCCTCTTGCTTCTTTTGCTCCTTTTTTCTCCTCTTGCTCCCTCTTGGTCCTCTTGCTCCCTTTGCTTCTCTTTGGGCCTCTTCCTCCTCTTCTTTGTCTTGCTCCTCCTGCTCCTTTTCTCCCCCTTTTTTTCCCTTTTTCTCCTATTGCTCCCTTTTTTTTTCCCCTTTCTCCTTTTGCACCTTTTGCTCCTTTTTCCTCCATTCCAAAAATCCCCACCCCCCGCCCACGGGTTGTGCTCCTTTTGCTAATTTTGCTCCTCTTGCTCCTTTTGCTGCTCTTGCTCCTCTTTCTCCTCTTCTCCTTTTTCTGCTCTTGCTCCTCTTGCTCCTTTTTTCTCCTCTTTTCTCCTTTTTTCCCCCATTCCAAATAATGCCGCCGCAGCTCATGGCTTTTTCCTCCTTTTTTTCCTTTTGCTCGGTTTAAAAAAAATTCCGCCCCCCAACCCCCCAGCTTTTTCTCCTTTTTCCCTTTTGCTCCTCCTGTTCATCTTGCTTCTTTTTGTTTTTTGCTCCTTTTGCTCTGTTCCGAATTTAAAGCCACCCCAGCCCCCCCGGCTTTTGCTGCTTTTTCTCCTTTTCCTATTCATCTTACCCCCTCTTGCTCCGTTTGCTCCTCTTCGTCTTTCTCTTTCTTCCTGTTGTTGTTGTTTCTCTTTTTTTTCTTCTTCTTCTCCTTGTTCCCTTTTTCTTCCTGTTTTTTTCTTCTTTTTCTTCTTGTTCTTCTTTATGTTCTTCTCCTCCTCCTCCTCCTCCTCCTTCTTCTTCTGGCTGTTGGTGTTGGTGTTCTTTTTTTGTCTTCTTCTTCTTGCTGCTGGTGTTTTTTTCTTCTTTTGGGAGTGTTGGTGTTGGTGTTGTTCTTCATCATCTTCTTCTTCTTTGTTGGTTTTTTTTTGTTTTTTCTTCTTTTCTCCTTGCGGTTTTGTTTGTTGTTGTTCTTCTTCTTCTTGCTGTTGTTGTTGTTTTTCTTCTTCTTCTTCTTGCTGTTTGTGTTTTTTTTTGTTTTTCTTTTTTATTATTCTTCTTTTTTGGGGTTGTTGTTTTTTTTTTTCTTTTTTCTTGTTTGTGTTGTTGTTGTTCTTCATTTTTTTTTCTTGCTATTGGTGTTCTTCTTTTCTTCTTGCTTTTGGTGTTCTTCTTTTTCTTCTTACTGTTGGAGTTCTTCTTTTTTTTTTTCCTGTTTTTTTCTTCTTTTTCTTAGTTCTCCTCCTCCTCCTCATTCTTCTTGTTCTTGTTGTTGGTGTTCTTCTTATCTTTTTCTTCTTGCTGTTGGTGTTCTTCTTCATCTTTTTCTTGCTGTTGGTGTTGGTGTTCTTCTTCTTTTTTTCTTGGTGTTGGTGTCTTTTTCTTTTTCTTCCTCTTCTTGCTGTTGGTTTTCTAGTTGTTTTTCTTTTTCTCCTTGCGGTTGGTGTTTTTTTTGTTCTTGTTCTTCTTCTTCTTGCTGTTGTTGTTGTTGTTGTTCTTCTTCTTCTTCTGTTTGTGTTGTTCTTGTTCTTCTTCTTTTCTCTTGGTGTCGTTGTTGTTGTACTGTTTCTTCTTCTTTTTTTTATTGTTGTTGTTCTTCATCTTCTTTGCTATTGGGGTTTTTTCTTTTCGCTGTTGGTGTTTTTTTTCTTCTTCTACTTCTTCTTTTTCTTTTTGCTGTTGGTGTTTTTTTTTCTTCTCTTCTTTTTCTTCTTCTTCTTCTTCTTCCTGTTGGTGGTGTTGTTTCCCTTTTGCTTCTTCTTCTTGCTGTTGTTGTTGTTTTCTTCCTTTTTTTTATCTTCTTTTCTTTTTGCCCGTTTGGGGTTTTGGGCTTCTTTTTTCCTTTTTGGTTTTTTCTTCTTCTTCCTCGTTTTGTTTCCTTTTTCCCCCTCTTGCTTCTCTTGCCCGTCTTGCTCCTTTTTTTCCTCTTGCATCTCTTGCTCCTCTTTCTCCTTATGCTCCTTTTCTTTCCCCTTCCTCCTTTTTTCTCCTTTTGCTCCTCTTGCCCCCTTCTCCCCCCTTTACCTCCTCTTTCCCCTCTTGCTCCTCTTGCACATTTTGCACCCTTGCTCCTTTTTTTCCTCTTGCATCTCTTGCGCCTCTTGTTTTCCCCTTGCTCCTTTTGGTCCTTTTGCTCCTCTTCCTACTTTCGCTCCTTTTTCTCCTTTTCTCGGTTTTAAATAATGCCACCCCATCTCATGGCTTTTGCTGCTTTTTCTCCTTTTTTTCCCCCGTTCCCAAAAAATCCCCCCCCAGCCCCCCCCCCTTTTGCTCCTTTTGTTTCTATAGCTCCATTCCAAATAATGCCGCGCTAGCCCATGGCTTTTTTTCCTTTTGCTCCCCTTTTCTCCTTTTGCTTCTTTTGCTCCTTTTTTCTCCTTTCCAAACAATGCCGCCCTTGCCCACGGCTTCTCCTTTTTTTTACTCCTTTTCCTCTTTTTTCTCCCTTTGCTCCTTTTGTTCATTTAGCTCCCTTTGGTCCTTTTGCTCCATTCCAAATCTCCCCCCCAGCCCACAGCTTTTCCTCCTCTTGCTCCTTTTGCTCCGTTTAAATAAAGATCCCCAGCCCTCGGCTTTTGCTCCTTTTCTCCTCTTGCTTCTTTTTCTTCTTTTGCTCCTCTCACTCCTTTTGCTCCTTTTCCTCCTCTTGCTCCTCTTGCAGCTCTTGCTCCTCTTCCTACTTTTGGGTCCTCTTCCTCCTCCTGGTCCTCTCGCTCCTTTCTCCTCTTGCTCCTTTTCCTCCTCTTGCTCCTTTTGCTCCTCTTGCTCCTTTTACTGCTCTTGCTCTTCTTACTCCTCTTGCTCCTTTTCTACCTCTTGCTCCTTTGGTCCTCTTGCTGCTCTTGTCCCCTTTCTCCTCTTTGCTGCCCCCCTTTTTCCTTTTTTCCCTTTTTTTTCCTCTTTCCCCCTTTTCCTCCCTTTCCCTCTTGCTCTTCTTCTCCCCCTCCTTTTCCTCCTGTTGCTCCTTTTCTCCTTTTGTCCTTTTTTCCTCTTTTCTCCCCTGTTCATCTTATCCTCTTCCCTTTTCTCCTTTCTCCATCTGCTCTTCTTGCCCCTCTTCCTTTTTTCTCCTTTTTTCCCGTTGTTGTTGTTGTTCCTCTTTTTTTTTCTTCTCCCCTTTTTTCTTCTTCCTCTTCTTCTTCTTCTTTTTTTAGTTCTTCTCCTCCTCCCCTCCTCCCTTCTTTTTCTGTTGGTGTTTTCTTTTCTTTCTTTTCTTGCTGTTGGTGTCCCCCTTCTTTTTTTTTTTTTTCTTCTTTTTTCTTCTTCTTTTCTCTTTCCCTTTTTTTTGTTTCTTTTTTATTCTTTTCCTTTCCCTCTTCGTTTCCCCTTTTTTTGTTTTGTTGTTGGTTTTTTTTCTTCTCTTCTTCTTCTTTGTGTTTTGTTTTCTCTTTTTCTTCTTCTTTTTCTTCTTTTTTTCTGTTTTTTTCTTTTTCCTTTTTTTTTTTTTTTTTGTTTTTGGTGTTGTTGTTTTCTTTTTTTTTTGTTTGTTTTTTTGTTTTCTTTTTTTTTTCTTCTTTTTTTCTTTCTTTTTTGTTTTTGGTTTTTTTCTTTTTTTTTTTTATTTTTGGAAGTTTTTTTCTTCTTCCCCTTTTCTGTTCTTTTCTTCTTCTTCTTTTTTCCCCTTCCCTTTCCCCCCCCCCCTTTTTTCCCCTTTCTCCTTGTTCCTTTTTTCCTTTTGTTGGGTATTTCTTTTCCCCTTCTCCTTTTTTCTTGTCCTTTTGTTCTTCTTTTTTCTTTTTTTCTTCTTGCCCCTTTGGGTTGTTTTTCTTCTTTCTTCTTCCCCTTTTGGTTTTATCCTTTTCTTCTTCCCCTTTTCCCCCCCTTTCCCCTTTTTCCTTTTTCTTTGTTTTTGTTTTCCCCCTTCCCCCTCCTTTTGCCCTTTTTGGGTTTTGTCTTTTTGCCTTTTTTTCTTCCAAAAATTCGTTTTTTTTCCTTTCTTCTTGTTCCTTCCTTTTCTTCCCCCCCTTTTCCCTTTTTATTTTGTTCTTTTCTCCCCTTTTTTTTTATTGTTGTTTTTTTTTTTTGTTTTTTTTTTGCCCCATTGTTTTTTTTCTTCCCCCTTTTTCTTTTGTTTTGCCCCCTTCTCCCCTTCCTTTTGTTTTTGTTCTTTTTTCCTTTTTCTTTTCCTTTTTTTCTTGCCCCGTTTTTTTTTTCTCCTTTTCCTCTTCTACTTTCCCCTTTCCCTTCTTGTTTTTTTTTGTCCTTTTTTTCTTCTTCTTCCCCTTTTTTTTCTTTTTTCCTTTTCCTCCTCCTTTTTGCCCTTCTCTTTTTTCCCTCTTCCCTTTTTCCCCCCTTTGCTCTTTTTCTCCTCGTCCTTTTCTCCTCTTTCCTCCTTTTGCTTTCCCCCCCCCCTCCTTTTTTTCTCTCTTTTCCCCTCTTCCCCTTTCCCTTTGCCCTTTGCTCCCCTTCTCCTTTTGCTTTTTTTTTCTCCCTTCCCCCTTTTTCCCCCTTTTCTCCTTTTCCCTTTCCTCCCTTTTCCCCCTTTTTGCTCCCGTTTTAAATAATGACCCACCCGGGTTTTTCTGCTTTTGTTTTTCCCCCTTTTCCCAAAAATCCTCCCCCCGCCCACCCCTTTTGTTTTTTTTTATGCTATTTCAAATAAATGCGCCCCCCCCAGCTTTTCTCTTCTCCTTTCTTTTGCTCCCTTTTCCTTTTTTTTTGCCTTTTCCTTCTCTTTTTTTTTTTTTTTTTCTCCCTTTTTGTCCCCCCCCTTTTTCTCCTTTTCTTTTCAAAAAGCCCCCTTTTGCTCCTTTTTTCCCTTTTGCCCCCGGGCCCCGCTTTTCCCCTCCTTTTGCTATTCCAAATAAGGCCCCCCCGCCCCGCCCTTTTTCCTTTTTTCCTTGCTCCCTTTTTTCCTTCTCCCCCCGCCCCCTTTTCTCCTTTTTTCCCCTTTTTTCCTTTTTTCCCTTTTGCTCCTTTTTGTCCCCCCCCACCCTTTTTCTCCTTTCCCCTCTTTCCCCCCTCCCTCTTGCTCCCTTTTTTTCCCTTGCTCCTTTTTTTCCCCCCCTGCCCCCTTTTCGCTTTGCTCCTTTTTCCTTTTTTCTCCTTTTCCCCTTTTTTGCCCCCCCCCCTTTTGCTCCTCTTGCTTGCTTTCTACTTTTTGTTCCCTTTTTCTCCCTTGCCCCCGTCCCCTTCCCCCTTTTTTTCCCTTTTTCTCCTTTCTCCTCTTTCCTTTTTCCCCCTTTTTCCCTTGCTCCTCGTCCTCTTCCTCCTTTTCCCCCTCTCGCTCCTTTTCCTCTTTTTCCTCCTCTTTCTCCTCTTGCTCCTTTTGCTCTTTTCCCCATCCTCTAGATCCTCTTGCTCCTCTTGCTCCTTTTGCTCCTCTTGCTCCTCTTGCCCCTCTTGCTCCATTCCTAATAATGCTGCCCCAGCCCACGCCTTTTGCTTCTTTTGCTCCTCTTGCTCCGTTCCAAAAAATGCCACCCCAGCCCACGGCTTTTGCTCCTTTTGCTCCTTTCCAAATATACCGCCCCAGCCCACGGCTTTGGCTCCTTTTGCTCCTTTTGCTCCTTTTCCTCCTCTTCTTCCTTTTTCCTTTTGCTCTGTTCCAAATATGTCGCCCTAGCCCACGGTTTTTCTTCCTTTTGCTCCTTTTGCTCTTTTTGCTCCTTTTGCTCTGTTTTTTCCCTTTGCTCCATTCCAAATAATGCCGCACCAGCCCATGGCTTTTGGTCCTTTTGCTCCTTTTGCTTCTTTTGTCCCATTCCAAATAATGCTGCTCCAGTCCACAGCTTTTGCTCCTTTTGCTCGTTTTGCTCCATTTAAAATAATGCCACCCTAGCCCACGGGTTTTACTCCTTTTATTGCTTTTGCTCCTTTTGCTCCTCTCGCTGCTTTTGCTCCTTTTGCTCCTCTTGTGGGCTGAGGCAGCATTATTTGGAATAGAGCAAAACGAGCAAAATCTGTGGGCTGGGGCGGCATTATTTTGGAACAGAATAAAAGGAGCAAAAGGGGCAAAATTCATGCGGTGGGGCGGCATTATTTGGAATGGAGCAAAAGGAGCAAAATCCGTGGGCTGAGGCCTCGTTATTTGAAACAGGACAAAGGAGCAAAAGGAGCAAAAGAGGGAAAAGGAGCAAATGAAGCAAAAGAAGCAAAAGCCATGGGCTTTGGTGGCATTATTTGGAATGAAGCAAGAGCAGCAAAAGGAGCAAAATCCGTGGCTGCGGCGGCATTATTTGGAACGGAACAAAAGGAGCAAAAGGAGGAACAGGAGCAAATGGAGCAAAAGGAGCAAAAGCCGTAGGCTTTGGTGGCATTATTTCGAATGGAGGAAGAGGAGCAAAGGAGTGAGAGGACAAGAGGAATGAGAGGAGCGAGTGGAGTGAAAGGAGGAAGAGGAGGAAGAGGAGAAAAGGACAAGGAGCAAGAGGAGGAAGAGGAGCAAAACGAGGAAAAGGAGCAAAAGCCGTGGGCTGGGGTGGCATTATTTGTAATGGAAGAAAAGGAGAAAAGGAGGAAGAGCCATGGGCTGAGGGTCCATTGTTTGTGTGAACATGTTTGCCTGAGGTCTCCTTGGAGAAATGTGACTGGGGATTTTCCTGGTCTTTAACCTTTGCCTAGTCAGTGACCTATTTATCTCTGCACCCACCCAGGCAACCATGGTTTTTCTGAGATTTTTGATATTAATATCTCCTGGGAAAGTGTCTGTTACTAGGGTTACATATTCCCTCAGGAAACCAACCTTGTATGTTAACAACTCTGAATAGAAATTAGATTTGGCAATATGGGCAAAAGTTACAGGTTCTGGGCAAGGCGGCTTGGGGAATTAGTGACACGGGGACCTCAAATCTCTGTATTTCAACTGCATCTAAGTCCTAAGGCAAGCTAAGGTGATTATTAAGTTATTTCTAACAAGTATTATCTGTGAGAAAATAAATTTCTGGGCAACGCTGGGTAAATAAGTAGCACTATAACAATGTGTGGAAAGGTCCTGAATTTGCTTACTTTGGATGATCTGGGGCAAGGAGGGGTGTGGAGTAAGTGAAGTGGGCTGTGTGGCTTTTCAGAGCAGAGGAAGGGAGGAGGAACTGGCAGGATAAGTTCTGTTGGCGGAGGTGATGGATCACAGAAGCTGCTGCTGCTGTTGCCTTTAATACCAGCTTGATTTAGCCTTCTCTGAGAATTTGGGAGTTGTGTGAATTTGCTGAGGTGTGCAGTAATCGAAGTTGAGTGGATGTCTTTTTCAAAGAGGGGAGACAAGTGGAAAGAGGAGGGAGAGGACGAGGAACTGGAATAGCAATTGCTGTAGGCAGTGGCAGCTTGTAAAATCAGCTCCATTTTATAGGACAAGTATGCTGCAGAAATATAAACTTGATCATGAGCCCAGCCTTACTCTCTGGCTGTGCCAAATTGTTTCAGTGAAGTGCTAATTCCTGTCTGCAGCTGCCTGGTGGAAGCCTGCTTCGAGGAAGGTCTCGGTGAGTGAGATTCCTGGCACAGGAGGGGCTTGGAAGGCAGAAGAGATTGCAGAGATGGCATTCATGGTGAGTGGGGGGCTCCCACTAGAAAGACTGATTGAAAAGAACTATCTATCATGGACAGTTCAAAGGGAGATGTCTCTCTGGAGAGAGGGCTACCGGAGGGCGGTTGCAAATCCCACAGCACCTCCCTTGGCTCCAATAGACCACAGAGCAGAAGAAAAAGCCCATGGTAGTATTGTTTTGGCATTGGAAGACAGCCAATTAAAGCATATCAGGCACCTGGACACAACAAAGTGGTGTTTGGATGATCTCGGTGTCATAACCTGCCTTGGAGACCCTGTCAGTGAGGAAGAGGATTTTGAGTCTGAGGCAAAAACTTCCCCAGAAGCTTCCCCAGAAGAAAAAAATAGATAACAGCAGGGGCCTGAGCAAGGGGAACAAATAGAGGAAGAGATAACAGAAACAATTACCCTCCAAGACAGATGCCAGCAGAAGGATGGGCTGTGCCGCTCGGCACGTTTAAATAGCAAGCAAGCCCTAAGGAAGGAACACCTGTGGCAACAGCATCAAAAGATAAAAGGGTTTCAGCTGGCCCTTCCTTCCTTCCTTCCAGGGTCAGGAATTGCTTTCTTTGGTTGTGAAACCCTATGCTGTTTTCTTGGATCTGGATTACCTGGAAACTTGCCTGTTTTGACAACGAATTGGACTTGCTCTTGGATTTTTTGCTTCAGGACCTAAGTTCTGTTCGGGACATTCTCTTGCTCCTACCTTGTGAGTAAAAACTGTGCTGCTGTTCATGAATTATTGCCAGCTCTGACCCGGACACGACACTCAGGGCTGTTTGTCCTGAAAGATAGACCCTGGGGTCATTGACCTTACATAAATGACAACACTCCCCCTCTTCTCTCTTTTTGCCATCTTGCTTTACTTCCCCCTCTCTGACCATGCATCACCTCTCCAGTGAGGAAGAATGAAGCCACTATCTTACTTATCTTTTTGTTAGCTGGTTAGGATTTAGTCTCTCCCATGCATATGTAATTGTAAAATTCATTAGTAAACTTTTGATAAGTTTTTAACCTGAAACTGCCTGCCTTGTTTTGCTTTCTAAATCTGTTTCAGTTCAGGGAAGTCACACAGAGGACATGCATTTTCTGTAACTCTGCTAAAAGAAAGTTGATTCCTAACAGTTTTGGCTTTCATAGAATTTCCCCCAAAGGGCTAACATGAACAGGTTGCTTACCTGTAACTGTGTTTCTTCGAGTGGTCATCTGTGCCATCATACACTAGGAGCGTTAGCGCCTGCGCGGTAGCGTTCAGAAACTTCTAGAGCTTGTTCGCTTGGCGGGAACCCCTCCCCCACGCCGGTACTGCGCATGCTCCTCCCGCCGAGCAACGGTCTCTCCTCAGTTCTGTCGTCCGCCGTAAAACCTACAGGAACCTGAGAAAGAGGGGAGGAAGGGCGGGTGTGTATGATGGCACAGATGACCACTCAAAGAACCACAGTTACAGGTAAGCAACCTGTTCTTCTTCTTCTTCGTGGTCTCTGTGCCTTCATACACTAGGAGACTGTGTAGCTTACCGGTCGGATGGCGGGTCAGGTCCTACAGCACGGAAGCCAGCACCTCACGTCCGAACCGAGTATCTCTGCGCGACCAGCAGTCGAGCCTGTAGTGGCGCACGAAGGTCGATGGTTGGGACCAGGTCGCCACACGGCAGAGTTCATGCAGGTCAACTCCTCGCAGGAGGGCCGCAGAAGTAGCCACAGCTCTGGTGGAGTGGGCTCGAAGCAGGGCTGGCGGAGGCTTCCTCGCGAGCTCATACGCCAGTTGAATAGTCCGTACCACCCACTTGGAGAAGTGCTGGGTGGACACTTTGAGGCCCTTCCGACGTCACCATAACAAACAAAGAGAAGCGGCGTCTGTCGGAAGGAAGCAGTCCTGTCCTTGTAGAAGGCCAAGGCCCGACGCACGTCCAGGGAGTGAAGGGACCGCTCCAACGGTGTCATCGGGTTCGGGAAGAAGGCAGGCAGGATGATGTCCTGGTTGAGATGGAAACTGGACACCACGCTTGGCAGGAACGAGATGTCAGGTCTCAGGACCACCTTGTCTCTGTGGAAGACCATGAAGGGCTCATCGGACTGAAGAGCTGTGATCTCACCCGCTCGCCTCGCTGAGGTCACCGCTACCAGGAAGGCAGTTTTCATGGTTAGAAGCCTGTCATCCGAGGTCGCCATCGGCTCGAAGGGCAGCTTTGTCAACTGCGAGAGCACCAACGAGAGGGACCACGGCGGTAGCGGCAGCGATACCGGCGGGTAGAGATGATGAAGTCCTTTCAGGAACCGCTTAACGGTATCGTTCCTGAAGAAAGCCGATGCCGAGGATCGAGGCAGCTGGTATGCCACGATCGCGGAGAGGTAAACTTTCAGGGAAGGAAACGCCAGGCCCTGTTGCCGGAGATGAAGGAGAAAGTGCAGGACGGTGGAGAGTCCAGCGGGCGATACCGGCTCACTCCTCTCATTAGCGAAGGTCAGGAAGCGTCGCCACTTGTATTGATAGTTGCGACGGGTGGATTCCTTCCTGGCCGCGATGAGGACGGTACCGAGCACGGGATCGTCTAGTGCGATATCCTCCAGGCATGGAGGGCCAGGCGTGGCAGGTCCGGATGGAGGACACGGCCGCTGGAGTGGGAGAGCAAGCCCGGCGTCGATGGCAGCCGGAGCAGGTCGCCTCGTGCAGCTCGTAGCAGGGGTGTGAACCAGTGCTGCCTCGGCCAGTATGGGGCTACCAGGATCGTGTCAGCTCGGTCGGCGAGGATCTTCGATATCGTCCGGCCGAACGGCGGGAACGCGTAGAGGAGTTCCCCGGTCCACAGAAACTGGAAGGCTTTCCCGATGGAAGCGCGATCGTGGCCCGCTCTCGAACAGAATCGGCGACACTTCGCGTTTTCCCTGGTCGCGAAGAGGTCGATCGATGGTTCGCCCCAGCGGTCTCAAATCAGTCTGAACGCCTCTCCGGAGAGAGACCATTCGTGATGGGATAGGTGTCCCTGCTGAGGGCATCTGCCGTGGTGTTCTCCTGCCCGGCCAGGTGAACCGCCACGGGATGCGTGTGCAGGCGAATGCACCATTCCCACAGGTCGAGAGCGATGTTGAGCAGGGTCGTGGAATAGTCCCTCCTTGTCTGTTGATGTAACAGACGGCGGTGGTATTGTCCGTAGGACCAGGACTGTGCGCCCCGCTACGACGTGGCGGAACGCACGTAGTGCCTTCGAGACGGCGAGTAGCTCAGCGTGTTGATATGGAGAGCGGTCTCGTCGTCGGTCCATCTGTCGCGGACTCTGAGATCGCTGCAGTGGGCACCCCATCCGACAGGGAGGCGTCGGTCGTTACCGTCACCTTCGGTGTCGGCTGTTGGAAGGGCATCCCGGACATCAGATTGCTTCGCGACTGCCACCATCGGAAGGATGAGCGCACTTCCTCCGGCAGTTGCAGTCGGATGGTCTGTTCGTCTCGCAGGGGGTCGAATATGCGGACGAACCAGTGTTGGAGAGGTCTTGCCCTCAGTCTGGCGAGATAGGTCACAGCGGTTGTCGCAGCCATGTAGCCGAGGAGCTGCTGGACGCTTCTCGCAGACAACGTCGGGGCCGTGCAGGCGTGAGCGGCGGCCCGGATCAGGGTTTGAGCCCTAGTCTCTGGCAGGTACGCCCTGGCGGAGGTGGAATCGACAGTGGCCCCGATGAAGTCCAAGGTCCTCGCCGGCTTGAGGTGGGACTTCTTCGGATTGACTTGTAGGCCAAGGCGAGTCAGGAGCGACAACGTCATGTGGACATCGTGGTAAAGTCTCTGTTTGCAGGACGCCACCAACAGCCAATCGTCGAGGTAAGGGTAAACGGAAGCACCCTTCGTCCGCAGGAAGGATACCACCGGGGCCATGCATTTGGTGAAGACCCTTGGGGCAGTCGAGAGTCCGAACGGCAGCACTGTGTACTGGTAGCAGGTGTCGTCGACTGCGAAGCGGAGGTACCGTCTGTGCTGCGGGCGAATGGCGATGTGGAAGTAGGCGTCTCGGAGATCGATGGAGGCGAACCAGTCCCCTCGATGGAGGAAGGGCAGGATCGACGGTATCGTGACCATCTTGAACCTCTTGGGGCGGATGTAGTAGTTCACCCCTCGAGGTCGAGGATCGGCCGGGGGGTCCGTCGGCCTTCGGTACCGTGAAGTACCGGGAGAAGAAGCCGGTGGTCTTGGCTTCCTGCGGGAGCTGCTCGATCGCTCCTTTCTGAAGGAGGGACTGGATCTCTTCCAGGAGGACCGGACTCGACAGAGTGGAGTAGTAAACGCCTCGAGGTGGAATATCGTGAAACTCGATGGCGTAGCCAAGACGGACGATGGAAAGCACCCAAGAGTCCGTAGTGACATGTTGCCACTCCAAAAGGTGTCGAGCCAGAGTCGGCCGGTCTCCGAGCGCTGATGGTAGGATATTGGGAGGTCCTGCCAGACAGGTCAAAACCGAGACTTCGCGTCCGAGGAGGACTTCTTAGAGGAAGCCGGACGGCGTCTAAAGTACGTCTGGCCGACGAGCCAGAAGACGGTCTTGACTGGCCGGACTGGGCCGAGCGCTGGAACGACGAGGTGGAAGATCGTCGCCAGGATGGGCGGAAGGTGGAGGTCCTGCGGGCTTGTGTGGCTGGCTGGAGCCCGATCTTTTTGGCAGTCAACCTCGCCTTAACCAAATTGTCCAGCGCCTGGTTGGTAGTAGAGTTAAAGAGGCCCTCGCTGTCGAAGGGGAGATCCTCGACCCTCCTTCGGGTGTCCTCTTGGATGTCGGCTGGTCTAGCCAGGTATGGTGGCGCAAGCCGATGGATCCCGCCATGACCCAGGAGGCGATCTCCACGGCGTGCGGGGGAGGAGGCCATCTGCTGCCGGGCGATGGATATGGCCTCGTTGAAGATGACCAAGGCGGCCTGACGGATGTCCTCCGGTACCGTCTCCATCACCGGTTGAAGGCGGTCGAGTACCTTCTTCAGGTATGCCGCGAGGCAAGCCTGCGTGTTGGACAACCTAATATGCAAGGAGGCGGCGGAATAAAACCTTCTTGCGTAGGCGTCCACTCTTGCCTCTTTATCCAGCGGGGTGGTGTGTTGCCTGCCGGTGCCTTTTGTCTGTGCCGACTCGACCACCACAGAGTTCGGTGCAGGGTGGTTGAAGAGAAAACTCGCTTTATCCTTCTGCACCCTGTAGAGGTGCTCCAAACGCTGCGGTATCGGCTGTGCCGAGGCCGGTCTGTCCCACGTGGACTTAACAACTTTAGCAATCCGGGGAGAAGAGGCAGCGGGGCCGTGGCAGGTTGCTTCCCCTCGAAGATGGAGAAGACGGGATCGTCATCCTCCGGCTCCGCATCCGCGATCTTAAGGCCAAGGGTAGAGGCCATGCGAAGCAGCATCGCAGAGAACTGGTGGACGTCCTCTGGAGCTGAATCTGGGATCGGCTCCCCGAATCCCAGCGGAGGAGACTCCTGGGAGGCCGCCTCAGAAACCTCAGACTCCGCGCTCGAGTCGTAGGACTCCGAGTTCGGTGAGTCCTCTCGCTGCTCACTGTCTGGCTCCTTCACTGCCGTCGCAGATGCAGCCTTCTTGGGCTTCTCCACAGCTGGGACGGTGGTAGTGGCAGCGTCACGCTTCGGCTGGCTCACCACAGACTTCACCTTTCTGGTGGTGACCGGTGTAATCTGACAGGCCGTGGTGGTCATAGCCTGTCCAGTCACCACCGACTCCGTAGGGCGCATCGCCGTAGCTGTAACCCTGGAGGTGGCGATACCGCTCGGTATCGAGGCGAAGGCTCCCTCGCCCTATGGTATCGAGGCGAGGGAGAGCGGCTGAAGGAGCGGCGGTCCGACGGCGAACGGCTTCGGTGCCGATGGTACCAAGGGTCTTCTCCTCGAGGCGAGCGTGAGTCGCGCTGTCTCCGAGGTGACCGGGACCTCCGGAAGGTCTCCCAGCGTCTCGGGTCACGATGGTACCGATCCCGGTACGATGGAGAATGTGACCGGTAAGAAGCCGGGCGCTTCCTTTCCCCCAGATTCCCTCGCGTACCTGGCCACGTAGGACGCCGAGGTGTATCTGGAGGCAGACGAGCGAGGTTGTCCTCCCTTGCTCCCAGGAGGCGGCGAGGCCACCGGACGCTCCGAGGGGGACGGGACCTGAACGAAATAGAACGCCGCTCCGGAGAAGCAGAGGCTCTTCGCAGGTCGGCCGACCTGCGACGGCTGGAAAGGCGGGTGCTCCTCCACCAGGGTTGGAGGGTCTACCACAGGCGAGCCCGGGCGCCTTGGGGGAAAGTCCTCGATCTCATCGTCCGAGAGATCGACGGACTCGCCTCGCCCTTTGGAAGGCCGCAGAGTCAGAGAAGGAGTGGGGGGGTTGAACGTCCCCAGCCGGGGAGCGCTTTCTTCTCCTCCTCCTCCTTCTTCTTCTCCTTCTCCTTGCCCTTGTCTCCGTCCGGAGCAGGGCACTTTTTAGTAGGCGTCTCCTTAACGGGAGCCTCAGCCTTCCTCGCCGTCGAGGATCCTTTTGCTGACTTGGCAGCCGCCGAGAGCTTGAGGACCCCGGTAATGCCGATATCGGCGTTCGCGCGGTACCGAGCCCGATACCGACGAGGTGGACGGAACAGCAGCCACCTATACCGTCGATGGCGTAGTCGTCTTCTTTTTGGCCATCTTGGAAGTGGAGGTCTCGTCCGATTGCCCTCAAAGACTGCTCCCAACAATAGGATTTAAGTCTCGCAGACCTGTTGCGGAGAGTCTGGGAGAAAATCCCGGCAAATTGGGCAAGTCCGAGTGTTGTGGGACTCACCCAAGCAGAAGAGACACTCCTTATGGCCGTCGTTGAGGGCAACTTTGCGCCCACAGGACACGCACTTTTTGAAGAGCGCGGACATAAGACGAAATGCCAACAGAAAAGTCCAAAAATCACCAAATCCAAAGGGAAAGTCCGAAGGAGAGGTCAGAAACAGTCCAAAAGTCCGAAAACCATGAAAAAACAGCAAGCCAAGCACGAAGTCGAGGAACAAACCGAAGAACCTTCCGTACGCGACGGCGGACGAGAAAGAACTGAGGAGAGACCGTTGCTCGGCGGGAGGAGCGTGCGCAGTACCGGCGTGGGGGAGGGGTTCCCGCCAAGCGAACAAGCTCTAGAAGTTTCCGAACGCTACCGCGCAGGCGCTAAAGCTCCTAGTGTATGAAGGCACAGAGACCACGAAGAAGAACCTGGAAAACTCTAACTTCCAACACTGGCCCTACCTAGAGGCAGAATAAGACTACCTCAGGAAGCTGCCCCCAAGCCATGCCTCTTCAAGCTGCCTACCCCATACCCGTCTGGGCTGGGAATAGGGCAAGAAAGCTGCAGGTATTTTGCTGCATGTTGTAGGCTATTATGGTATGCATTTGGCAAACTTTTAAGACCCTGAAGCTGAATATGAAAAAAAGACACCCAAGTATATTTGCATAGAGCAAAAAGTCTAATGTCTGTGTAAGAAGCACAAGCTTACCATCTAGTTCTGGCCGTGCAGGCATCAAATCTAGAAACCAGATACAGGCAGTGAAATCACATCCATCCCCCTGCATGGGCCCTTGAAGGTAACATCCTCTCACCAATTTGGGAGTAAAAAGATCAATTGTTTGAAATGTTTGTTTCATGTGTGCAATTGTTCCAAGTGGTTTTATTGTATATCTCTGAAATATAAGGAAAAGGTAAAAAGACTATGAATAAACCTGTGTGTTATAAATGTGTTGACAGTTACACGTTTCAATCTTTGGTGGTAATTTTTTTTTTTTTTTTTTTTTGAGAACTGAAATTCCAGACCACTCCAGCTTAGAGCAGTGACTGAAAAGAATTTTTTTGGACAGCCAGATCATAAATCCATAGAGGTATATAGGGCACCCACACTCCTTAGAAAAGATGTCTAAAGAGTAGGAAATAAAACATGGACAAGAAAAGTGCCATCACCAGCAACAGGGTTTGTCACTTCGATTTTTTTTTAACCAACCACCAAGAAAATATCAGAAAGAACTAATCAGAAACTATTGGAACACAGAGTATCTGATGAATTTGGGCAAAAAACATTTCCCACACTGCTGCCATTTGCATAGTTCTCTCCTCTGTGGACTCTCTAATGGATTAGAAGTTCTGATCTCCACGTTCAACATTTCCTACACTCCTGGCATTTATATGTTTTCTCTCCTGTGAGGAATCTGTGCTGGCTGACAAGGGGTCCATTTTTAAGACATTTCCCACTTTTCCAATACTGATTTGCTTTCTCTCCTGCAAAGACTCTCTGGTGAACCATTAATATTGTTTATAATATTTGATAATATTGTTTGAAATTATTTATTGAGTAGTTTTAATACAAGCAATCTAATTCACAATCAAGCCAACATTCATTCAGAGAAAGAAAAAAACCTTAAAATTCCAATTAAACATTCAAATGTTCTGCCCTAAATTTTAGCCCCACCTTAGCATATACTCTTATAGATTCAATTTCTCAATTTAACTTTCTCCGTTTTTCAAACTCTTTTAATTTTTCCCAGACGTTTTTTGTAATTGTTTTGAAACAAAAGACCACCATTCTTCTGAACTGTCACTCACAAATATTTAATCCCCCTTTCTTTAAACTTTAAAATTGATAAGAGCAGACGAGAAAAACTACGAGAGAGAACCAGTGGAACAGCCTTGCTTCAAAGGTGCTCTGTTTTCCTGCAGGTGAGGTTTCCAAAAAGTGGCTAGATGGCCACGTGTCATGAACGCCTCAGCTGCAGGTTTCTGCACTATAAGCGGATAGGATGAAATGGCCCTTCGCTTTTATTCACACCTATGATCCTGTTCATACTCTCTAATAACTCCAAAACTCTGACTAGGAAGCAAGTCATTTCCCACACTCCAAGTGCTTGTAAGAACAGGTTGCTTACCTGTAACTGTGGTTCTTCGAGTGGTCATCTGTGCCCTCACACACTAGGAGCTTTTGCGCATGTACGGTAGCATTCAGAATATTCTAGAGCTTAGCAGCTTGGCGGGAACCCCTCCCCCATGCCTGCACTGAGCATGCTCAGCCCACCAAGCCAACGGTCTCTCCTCAGTTCTAGAGTCCACCAATAAGGGACCTGAAAGAGGGGACGGCTGGGTGTGTGTGTGTGAGGGCACAGATGACCACTCAAAGAACCACAGTTACAGGTAAGCAACCTGTTCTTCTTCTTCATGGTCTCTGTGCCTCACACACTAGGAGATTTTGTAGCTTACCAGTTGGACGGTGGGTCAGGTCCTAGACAACGGAAGACAACACCGCACGTCCAAAACGGACATCTCTCCGGGACCGACAGTCCAGTCTGTAGTGGCACACGAAGGTGGAAGGTTGAGACCAGGTTGCCACACGGCACAGTTCTTGCAGGTCCTCTCCTCGAAGGAGGGCCGCTGAGGAAGCCACAGCTCTGGTGGAATGAGCCCGAACCAAGGCCGGCCAGTTCGTACGCCAGCAGAATGGTCTGGGCCACCCATTCGGAGAACCTCTGGGTAGACACCTTATGGCCTGTTCGACACCCACCGTAGCACACGGACAGGGGTGTCTGGTGGAAGGGCGCAGTCCGGTGCGTGTAGAACGCCAAGGCCCGACGAGCATCAAGGGAGTGGAGAGAGTGCTCCAGAGGCATATGTGGGTCCGGGTCAAAGGTAGGCAAGATGAAGTCCTGGCTGAGGTGGAAGTGTGATACTACCTTGGGCAGGTCGAAGGACCACCTTGTCTTGGCGGAAGACGAGGAAAGGCTCATCAGATCGCACCACTGTCAGCTCACTCGCCCACCTGGCTGAGGTGACAGCTACAAGGAAAGCAGTCTTGAAGGGCAGGAGCCTGTCATCCGCAGTCGCCATGAGCTTGAAAGATGGTTGCGTCAACTGTGATAGTACCAAGGACAGCGACCAAGGCGGTAGCAGCGGTGACACCAGTGGATAAAGGTGTTGCAGGCCCTTCATGAACTGCTTGAGGGTAGAATCCCTGAAGAGAGATGCCGAGGGAGACCCTTGCGGCTGATAGGCCACGATAGCGGCGAGATAGACCTTCAACGATGAAAAGGTGAGCCCTTGCTGCCGAAGGTGGAGAAGGAAATGGAGCACGGTAGGCAGGTTAACAGGTGATACTGGCTCACGACGCACCTCTGAGAAGGAGACAAATCTCTGCCACTTATAGTGATAGTTGCAGCGTGTCGACTCCTTCCTGGCCACGGTGAGGACATGAACGCCTCAGCTGCAGGTTTCTGCACTGCAGCGGATAGGATGAAATGGCCCTTTATTTTTGTTCACACCTATGATCCTGTTCATACTCTCTGATAAGTCCAAAATTCTGACTAGGAAGCAAGGTATTTCCCACACTCCAAGTGCTTGTGATGTATCTTCACCTCAGTAGACTTTCTTACACTTCACAAAGTATGAACAAACATTAAGAATGAGCAAACATTTAAAATAAAATAAAACATGTAAATATTTCCCTGCTGTGTGGAGTCTCTGGGGCCTTGCAGGGGATGACTTTTGAGAAAAACATTCCTCATACTTCTTGCTCTGGCATGGTTTCTTTCCTATGTGGATTCTCTTGTGGGTCACAAGCTTTGAAGTGCAAGAAAAAGATTCACCACACTCCTGGCACTGGTATGGTTTCTCTCTTGTGTGGACTCTCTTGTGACTCATTGCCCACGCTACTTGAATTGGTGTGATTTTTCTCCTTTGTGGATTCTCTTGTGCGTCACAAGGTTTGAACTGCAAGCAAAACATTTCCCGTATTCCTGGCATTTCTATGGTTTTTCTGATGTGCGGACTCTCTTGTGCTTCACAAACGGTGAACTGCTAGCAAAACATTTCCCATACTCCTGGCATTTGTATGGTTTCTCTCCCATGTGGATTCTCTTGTGTTTCACAAGGTGTGAACTGCAAGCAAAACATTTTCCACACTCCTGGCATTTGTATGGTTTCTCTCCTGTGTGGAGTCTCTGATGGCTGACAAGGTGTCCATTCTGAGAAAAACATTTTCTACACTCCTGGCATTTGGTTTGTCTCCTATGTGGATTCTCTTGTACTTCATAAGCTCTGAACTGCAAACAAAACATTTTCCACACCCTTTGCATTTGTTTGCTTTCTCTCTTGTGTGGACTCTCTGGTGAATTACTAGTACTCAATTGCAAGCAAAGTGTTTCCCACACTCCTGGGATTTGTCTGTTTTTGTTCCTTTGTGGACTGCTTGATGACTCAGATGGCAGAATTTGCAATCAAAACCTTTTCCTGAGATGTTACGTCTGTGGCAATTTTTTCCAATATGGAGCTTTTTGTGAAGAACACATGCTATGTTCTGCGTGAAATTTTTCCCACATACGTTGCACTTGAAGGACTTCTCTCTGGTAGACCTTTCCTCTTCTGCGTGGGCTTTCCAGTGTCTGATAAGTGCCTGTTTGTACCGAGGAGGCTTCTCTGACAGGGTGCACATGTTTCTATTCCTCTGGTTACCTGCTGGAAAGAAGGAGAGGAACAAAAAAACAATCAATCCCAGTGGGAAATAGTGGGAAGGGTCTTAATAGAATATTTCTAAAAACATCACACCCATGGGGAAAACGAAAGACATACAATTTTTCTTTCCCCTCTCACTGATCTTTTAGGCTCC
>CAOLHI010006514.1:0-31065 GCA_948474755.1 Ctenosaura bakeri
AAGCCCTGCTCTAGTGTATTCCCCCTGTACCCAGTTTTTTTTTTTTTCAGATTACTGTTACGCACCAATAGTTTAACAGATTCACCCAACTTTTTGTGCCTACGATATTAAGAGAGTTTCATCTGGACTTCTGAGTGCTGCATTAGCTTTTTAAAAATAATTATATTTTAAAGTTTTTAACATTTCTATGAAGTAGTGCTAGTATAAAGTATACTTTGTTTTAATGCTTTAGCATGGATCCTTCCCCTGGTTTTCTAAAATGTGAGTGCTACCCCTTATAGTCACATAAACGTTGACTGGTTAATATTTTGAGCTGCTTATGCATCATATAATTTATTCTTTCTATTTCCAAGATGCATTCAGAACATCAGTTGATATCAATATTGTTTTAAATAGATAGCATCTGCTTTAATGTCCTCAAAGAAGACCTGTGGCAGAAATATTTTTGTGATTGTCATTTTGTGCCTTCAAGTTGTTTCTGACTTATGGTGAGCCTAAGGCGAACCTATCACAGGGGTTAATCAGCAAAAATTGTTAGAGGAAGTTTGCCTTTGCCTTCCTCTGAAGATGAGAGTGTGTGTCTTGCCCAAGGTCACCCAATGGATTTTCATGACCGATTCAAATCCTCGTTTCTACAGTAGTAGTCCAATGCTCAAACCACTACACCACATTGATTCTCATGTTAGCGATTATTCTGTAAATAAACCCTGTGCAAGCTCCAGGAAGAAACATGTCTTTTCATTACCCTTCTTTTACTTTGATGCTTGCCATATTGCCTCCTGCAGAAATTAGTTATCTTCCTAGTGTTTTGTTTTTTTGTTTTTGTTTTTTTGGCCAAACTTTTCTTGACTTGGGATTTTTAACCTAGAAACATTCAGAGCTTGGAAGTAATAAGTTACACATAATCTATATACATATAATGAGTTGCTTTTGGCCACCAAATGTTACACTCATACAAGAAACACAATAAAAGCCTGTTTTCCCCTTTGACTCATTGTGATCCACCTGTCTCCTCCACTGATAAGTGACCTTTTCTATCTTCTTTTATTTAAAAAGAATCAAATTCCAAGCTTTCTGGGACACACACAACCTCCTCAAAAGTCCACATGAGTTCCAGGAAGACTTCTGGGAGAGTTACTGGTGTAACTTCCAGAAGCACATAGAACTGTAATGTTAATGCATCTGGAATTAGCTACCATCTTGGCACTAGCAATGAGCAGCAATGGCCTGCTTATCTGGATGGACTAAGTAACAGGAATAAATTCCTCTCCTTCGTTAATGTTGCAAGCTCTGGAGACATCCCAGAATTAAATTATCCTCTCATTTTTTATCTACAAGTCAGAAGGATGGCAAAATTCCAGATGCATATTATGTGAACATATCCCTAATGTAGCAGAAATACACCCATTTTCAACTATTTAAATACAGGATGATGACACAGTGTTGTCTTCTCTGATTTTCCAGGCCAGAGAAGATAACCGGGAATGCATGTGAATATTCTGACTAAGCTACTACTGAGTACAAATGCTCCTGTCAGCTAGCATAATTCTATGACCTCACATAGCAGCTAGGGAGGATAAGTTTGGAGTGCAATACACAGTACATTGAAGTTAACAGAAAATCTCACAGTGATATGAATGGTTCTGTCTTGTGCCATTGTTCTACAAGAAAGGAAAAGCCACAACCTGTTCCAACCTGTCTTGAAATGAGCATCATGAATACATTTTAAACAACATGGACTCCAAAGTCATATGCACAGCACAGTGTGCTAAGCTTTCAGTTGTGTTTACATCAGCAACCTCTGCTTGAGGAATTTCATTGCTAAGGAAACCATACTGGCACATAACCAGCACGGCTAATCTGCCAAAGCCATTATTCTGTCAGCTATAATGTTCATTACAAAAAGGATCATGGCAGGAAGGACTTTTCCTTTCCATTCTCCAAAGTTAGCTATGCAATGTTTCAGAAGCATTCTCTTTAAATGGTACATGTCAGGATGTGGCAAGTTCCTGAAAGACTTTTCAAAGGGCAGCTGAGATCAAGATAATGGGTGGAGGCCATATGAGTACATGGACTCCATTAAAAATGCTCCAGCCTTGATTATTTCAGCATGAGCTATATATATATGGCAAGTGTCACAACATGTAAGCAAAATTTACAGAAAAATCCAATGAACTCTAGTGGCAGTCAGGAGAAAGGATGAGAAAACATGCTTTGAAAAGGTCCATGATTTTATTTCTACAAGCACTAAGAACAGGTTGCTTACCTGTAACTGTGGTTCTTCGAGTGGTCATCTGTGCCATCATACACTAGGAGCTTTAGCGCCTGCGCGGTAGCGTTCGGAAACTTCTAGAGCTTGTTCGCTTGGCGGGAACCCCTCCCCCACGCCGGTACTGCGCATGCTCCTCCCGCCGAGCAACGGTCTCTCCTCAGTTCTGTCGTCCGCCGTAGAACCTACAGGGACCTGAGAAAGAGGGGAGGAAGGGCGGGTGTGTATGATGGCACAGATGACCACTCGAAGAACCACAGTTACAGGTAAGCAACCTGTTCTTCTTCTTCGTGGTCTCTGTGCCTTCATACACTAGGAGACTGTGTAGCTTACCGGTCGGACGGCGGGTCAGGTCCTACAGCACGGAAGCCAACACCTCACGTCCAAACCGGGCATCTCTGCGCGACCGGCAGTCGAGCCTGTAGTGGCGCACGAAGGTCGATGGTTGGGACCAGGTCGCCACACGGCAGAGTTCATGCAGGTCAACTCCTCGCAGGAGGGCCGCAGAAGTAGCCACCGCTCTGGTGGAGTGGGCTCGAAGCAGGACTGGCGGAGGCTTCCTCGCGAGCTCATACGCCAGTTCAATAGTCCTCACCACCCACTTGGAGAAGCGCTGGGTGGACACTTTTAGGCCCTTCCGACGTCGCCCATAGCAAACGAAGAGATGCGGCGTCTGTCGGAAGGAAGCAGTCCTGTCCTTGTAGAAAGCCAATGCCCGACGCATGTCCAGGGAGTGGAGGGACCGCTCCAACGGTGTCGTCGGGTTCGGGAAGAAGGCAGGCAGGATGATGTCCTGGTTGAGATGGAAACTGGACACCACCTTTGGCAGGAACGAGATGTCAGGTCTCAGGACCACCTTGTCCCTGTGGAAGACCGTGAAGGGCTCATCGGAACGAAGAGCTGTGATCTCACCCGCTCGCCTCGCTGAGGTCACCGCTACCAGGAAGGCAGTTTTCATTGTCAGGAGCCTGTCATCCGAGGTCGCCATTGGCTCGAAGGGCGGCTTCGTCAGCTGCGAGAGCACCAGCGAGAGGGACCACGGCGGTAGCGGCGGCGATACCGGCGGGTAGAGATGATGAAGTCCTTTCAGGAACCGCTTAACGGTATCGTTCCTGAAGAAGGCCGAGGCAGCAGATCGTGGCGGTTGGTATGCCACGATCGCGGAGAGATACACCTTCAGGGATGGAAACGCCAGGCCCTGTTGCCGGAGGTGCAGGAGGAAGTGCAGGACGGTCGAGAGCCCCGCGGGCGATACCGGCTCACTCCTCTCGTTAGCGAAGGTCAGGAAGCGTCGCCACTTGTATTGATAGTTGCGACGGGTGGATTCCTTCCTGGCCGCGACGAGGACGGTACCGAGCACGGGATCGTCTAGTGCGATATCCTCCAGGCATGGAGGGCCAGGCGTGGCAGGTCCGGATGGAGGACTCGGCCGCCGGAGTGGGAGAGCAGGTCCGGTGTCGGTGGCAACCGGAGCAGGTCGTCTCGCGCGGCTTGTAGCAGGGGTGCGAACCAATGTTGCCTCGGCCAGTACGGGGCTACCAGGATCGCGTCGGCTCGGTCGGCGAGGATCTTCGATATCGTCCGGCCGAGCAGCGGGAACGGCGGGAACGCGTAGAGGAGTTCCCCGGTCCACGGAAACTGGAAAGCGTCCCCGATGGAGGCACGATCGTGGCCCGCTCTGGAACAGAATCGGCGACACTTCGCGTTTTCCCTGGTCGCGAAGAGGTCGATCGATGGTTCGCCCCAGCGGTCCCGAATCAGTCTGAACGCCTCTCCGGAGAGAGACCATTCGTGATGGGATGAGGTGTCCCTGTTGAGGGCGTCTGCCGTGGTGTTCTCCTGCCCGGCCAGGTGAACCGCCACGGGATGCGTGTGCAGGCGAATGCACCATTCCCACAGGTCGAGCGCGATGTCGAGCAGGGTCGTGGAATGAGTCCCACCTTGTCTGTTGATGTAGCAGACGGCGGTGGTGTTGTCCGTCAGAATCAGGACCGTGCGCCCCGCCACGGCATGGCGGAACGCCCGTAGGGCTTTCCAGACGGCGAGCAGCTCCAGCGCGTTGATATGGAGAGCGGTCTCGTCGTCGGTCCATCTGTCGCGGACTCTGAGATCGCCGCAGTGGGCACCCCATCCATACAGGGAGGCGTCGGTCGTTACCGTCACCTTCGGTGTCGGCTGTTGGAAAGGCATCCCTGACATGAGATTGCGTCGCGACTGCCACCATCGGAGGGATGAGCGGACGTCTCCCGGCAGCTGCAGTCGGAGTGTCTGTTCGTCTCGCAGGGGGTCGAATATGCGGACGAACCAGTGTTGAAGAGGTCTGGCTCTCAGCCTGGCGAGATATGTCACAGCGGTCGTCGCAGCCATGTAGCCCAAGAGCTGCTGGACGCTTCTCGCAGATAACGTCGGGGCCGTACGAGCGTGAGCGGCGGCCCGGATCAAGGTTTGTGCTCGAGACTCTGGTAGGTACGCCCTGGCGGAGGTCGAGTCGAGCGTCGCCCCGATGAAGTCCAAGATCCTCGCCGGCTCGAGGTGGGACTTCTTCGGATTCACTCGTAGACCAAGGCGGGTCAGGAGTGACAACGTCATGTGGACGTCGTGGTAAAGTCTCTGTTTGCAGACGCCACCAACAGCCAATCGTCGAGGTAGGGGAAGACGGAAGCGCCCTTCGTCCGCAGGTAGGATACCACCGGGGCCATGCACTTGGTGAAGACCCTTGGGGCAGTCGAGAGTCCGAACGGCAGCACCTTGTACTGGTAACAGGTGTCGTCGACTGCGAAGCGGAGGTACCGTCTGTGCTGCGGGCGAATGGCGATATGGAAGTATGCGTCTCGGAGATCGATGGAGGCGAACCAGTCCCCTCGATGTAGGAAGGGTAGGATCGACGGTATCGTGACCATCTTGAACCTTTTGGGGCGGATGTAGTAGTTCACCCCTCTGAGGTCTAGGATCGGCCGGAGGGTGCCGTCGGCTTTCGGTACCGTGAAGTACCTGGAGAAGAAGCCGGTGGTCTTGGCCTCTTGCGGGAGCCGCTCGATCGCCCCTTTCTGGAGGAGGGATTGGATCTCTTCCAGGAGGGCCGGACTCGACGGCGTGGAGTAGTAAACGCCGCGAGGAGGAATATCGAGAAACTCGATGGCGTAGCCAAGACGGACGATGGAAAGCACCCAAGAGTCCGTAGTGACATACTGCCACTCCGCTAGGTGTCGAGCGAGAGTCGGTCGGTCTCCGAGCGCTGATGGTAGGCTGAAGAGTGGGTATTGGTGGGTCCTGCCAGGCACGTCAAAACCGAGACTTTGTCTCGGAGGAGGACTTCTTCGACGAAGCCGGGCGCCGCCTAATCGTGCGTCTGGCCGATGAGCCGGAGGACGGTCTCGACTGTCCAGACTGGGCCGAACGCTGGAACGACGAGGTGGAAGATCGTCGCCAGGATGGCCGGAAGGTGGAGGCCCTGCGGGCCTGCGTGGCCGGCTGCAGCCCGATCTTTTTTGCGGTCAGTCTCGCCTTGACGAGATTGTCCAAAGCTTCGTCTGTGGACGAATTGAATAGGCCTTCACCGTCGAAGGGGAGATCTTGAATCCTCCTTCTAGTGTCCTCCTGGATGTCGGCCGGTCGCAGCCAAGCATGGCGGCGGAGGCCGACGGATCCCGCCATGACCCGGGAGGCGATCTCCACTGCGTGCCGGGAGGAGGCCATTTGGTGCCGAGCGATGGAGATAGCCTCATTGAAGATCACGGAGGAGGCTTGGCGGATGTCCTCCGGTACCGCTTCCATCGCCGGTTGCAGGCGATCGAGCACTTTCTTCAGGTATGCCGCGAGGCAAGCCTGAGTGTTGGATAGCCTGATCTGCAAGGAGGCAGCTGAATAGAACCTCCTTGCGTAGGCGTCCAACTTCCTGCCCTCTTGTCCGGCGGGGTGGTGTGTTGCCTGCCGGAGCCCTTCGTCTGCGCGGACTTGACGACCACAGAGTTCGGTGCAGGGTGATTAAATAGATAACCGGCGTTATCCTTCTGCACCCTGTAGAGGTGTTCCAACCGCTGCGGTATCGGCTGAGCCGAGGCCGGTCTATCCCAGGCGGCCTTCACCAGTCTGGATACCCGGGGCAGGAGAGGCAGCGGGGCCGTGGAAGGTCGCTTCTCCTCGAAAACGGAGAAGGCTGGATCGTCATCCTCCGGCTCCGCATCGGCGATCTTAAGGCCGAGGGTAGTGGCCATGCGGAGCAGCATCGCAGAGAACTGGTGGACGTCCTCTGGAGCAGAATCTGGGATCGGGTCCCCGAATCCCAACGGAGGAGACTCCTGGGAGGCCGCCTCAGACACCTCAGACTCCGCACTCGAGTCGTACGACTCCGAGCTCGGTGAGTCCTCTCGCCGCTCGCTTTCCGGCTCCTTCGTAGTCGCCGCAGGTGTTGCCTTCCTAGGCTTCTCCGCAGCCGGGGCGGTGGTAGCAGCAGCGTCCCGCTTGGGATGGCTGACCACTGACTTCACCCTCTTGGTGGTGACCGGGGTAGTCTGGCAGGCTGACGTCGTCGTAGCCCGCTCAGTCACCACCGACTCCGTAGGGCGCGTCGCCGTTGCCGTGACCCTAGGAGGTGGCGATATCGCCCGATACCGTGGTGAAGGCTCCCTCGCCCTATGATATCGAGGGGAGGGAGAGCGGCTGAAGGAGCGGCGCTCCGACGGAGATCGGCTTCGGCGTCGACGGTACCGAGCCTCGTCCCCTCTAGGCGAGCGCGATTCGCGCTGTCGACGAGGTGACCGGGACCTCCGGAAGGTCTCCCAGCGACTCGGGCCACGATGGTACCGATCCCGGTACGATGGCGAATGCGACCGATAGGAGGCCGGGCGCTCTCTCCATTCAGATTCCCTCGCGTACCTGGCCACGTAGGACGCCGAGGTGTATCTGGAGGCAGACGAGCGAGGTTGTTCCTCTCTTGTCTCCCTCGGAGGCGGCGAGGCCACCGGACGCTCGGAAGAGCGGGACCGGGACCTGAAGGAGGTCGAACGCCGCTCCGGAGAAGCAGAGGGCTCTCTCTGCTGCAGGTCGGCCGACCTGCGACGGCTAAGAGGGCGGTGGCGCTCCTCCACCAGGGTTGGAGGGTCTGCCACAGGCGAGTCCGGGCGCTGTTGGGGAACGTCCTCGATCTCATCCTCCGAGAGGTCGACGGACTCGCCTCGCCCTTTGGAAGGCTGCTGAGTAGGAGGAGGAGTAGGAGGTTGAGCGTCCCCAGCCGGGGAGCGCTTCTTTTCCTTCTTCTTCTTCTTCTTCTCCTTCTCCTTGCCCTTGCCTCCGTCCGGAGCAGGGCGCTTTTTTGCAGGCGTCTCCGTAAGGGGAGCCTCAGCCTTCCTCGCCGTCGAGGATCCTTTCGCTGACTTGGCAGCCGCCGACAGCTTCGGGATCCTCGGTAACGCCGAGATCGGCGTTTCGCCGGTACCGAGCCCGATACCGACGAGGTGGACGGAACGGCAGCCGCCGAAACCGTCGATGGCGTGGTCGTCTTCTTGTCGGCCATCTTGGAAGTGGAGGTCTCGTCTATCGCCCGCAGAGACTGTTCCCAACAATAAGATTTGAGTCTCGCGGAGCGGTTGCGAAGAGTTTGGGGAGTAAAATCCCTGCAAATTGGGCAAGTCCGGATGTTGTGGGACTCGCCCAAACAGAAGAGACACTCCTTATGGCCGTCGTTGAGGGCAACCTTGCGGCCGCAGGACACGCACTTCTTAAAGAGCGCGGACATAAGACGAAGAAACGCCAAACTCCGAAATCCAAAAAGACGAAAACCGAAGGGGGAGTCCGAAAGAGAGGTCAAAGACAGTCCGAAAGTCCGTAAAACCGTGAAAAAACAGCAAGCCAAGCACGACGTGAGAGGAACAAACTAAAGAACCTTCCGTACGCGGCGGCGGACGAGAAAGAACTGAGGAGAGACCGTTGCTCGGCGGGAGGAGCATGCGCAGTACCGGCGTGGGGGAGGGGTTCCCGCCAAGCGAACAAGCTCTAGAAGTTTCCGAACGCTACCGCGCAGGCGCTAAAGCTCCTAGTGTATGAAGGCACAGAGACCACGAAGAAGAATAGTAGTTATTTATAAGACTTTTGTAGCAATACAGCAGTATTGTTAAAAGTCCCTGATAAACTCCCGTCTGACACAATGCACAAAAGCCAGAAGGAAATGTAAAGAGATGCAGTTTCCTTTCGAAGAGTGATAATGTGGCTCTCTAGATGTTGCTGGACTGCAACTCCCATCATTAGTTATGTCAGAAAGGGCTGGTGGATGTTGCTATCAAACAACACCAGCAAGGGGGGGGTGATGAATTTCCCATCCACACTCTGGGCTTTTGTTTAGCAACACTTCCTTTCTGACACACCCAGAGTTATAAATCAGCATCCATTTCTTCTTTCCACCATCAACCGTCGCAACAAGGAAAGGGACACATTTAATTGACTAATCACATTTTATTTCTGGTTAGTTAATTATTAATGAGTAGACCTTGGTCTTTTGTCATTTCAACTAGCTTTGTTTTTCTGCAGGGGTGGTCACTTAATTTTGGTTAAAAACTGCAAACTAAAAAGGTGCACATTTATTGTATTCTTTGGTTCATGCCACTGGAATAAAACAAATTGAACTGAGAAATCAACCCACCTACTCTCACCCACAGTGGACCCATACCCATATCCACATCCGCTAAGCAATTTAATCATACATAGATTCTTCTGTTGTTTTAACTGTAAAGATATTTTACACGTAAATGCACATGTAAGCTCAAAGGTACTTTACATTTACATTTACATGTACAAGATACTTTAACTATAAATGTAAAGGTACTTTACAGGCCAATTCATATTTCTCACATTTGAGGATGGGGTGAGGGGCAGCTTCAAAGTTAGCCTATGCTGTGAAAGGAGAAGAAAGTATTATTTTTAGACTTCTACCTCTAAACAATGAGGGCCAACAAAAGAACAAGGAAGCCAGGTTAAGAAGGCAGAGTCTGCTGCAACTGGATTACATCCTGACCAGCCCCCAAAACCGAAATGGTCCCAAATGACCCATGGGAAGTATCCTGCTTGGTTCTCATATTTTCATCTGGTCTTACTATAACTATTATTGTACTTTGATTTTAATTATAAGCTGACTTGGAGGCATGCAAATTCTTAAAGGTGAATTAAAAGTAGAAATACAGGTACATTAAAAACAAAAATAAAGCCAGCAGCAGAGTAACAATTATAGTTTCACAAGTACCAGTTCATTAAAACAGTTTACAAAATTATGTCACTTGGAATTAACTACAAATCAGATCTTCTGTAACCATTCAATTCAGTCTATTTCTGATCTGCTCACTGATCCAACCTCCATAAGAGAACAAATTGTCTGCCACTTTTATGAAGCAAGATAGCAATCATACTAGCAGAATATCTTAGCCATCATAAGCACTGCAATCTCTTTTCTGCTGCAGTGACAAGTTTTAACTGCTGCTTGAAACCAGCTTTAATGAATTGCTCTAAATAAATTGTAGCTTCACAAACAGAATCAGTATGCCATCTTAATACACTAAACAGAGGGCCATCTGGTTGCAGAGCATGTGGTGGGCTGAACATATTATTCATCACAACAACCAGAGTCCCCTGCCTTGCTGCTTCTCTAGAAATCCGGCAGCTAGTGATGTACAACTTTTCCCATTAAACATACAGATATGTTGTCAAAAAGCTGTGAATAGCAACAGAACTCACTGACCACTAGACACCAAGACCTACACAAGCTTCAGATCTATCTGAATTCCTGTTATGCTTGGAAAATACTGACAGTCTCTCCAAAGAAAGAGCACTGGATTGTTAATTTAGCCATCCTGATGTCTTTGCTGACCACAGAAGGAAAGAGTCCAGGGTGGTCCTACTGACAAATGCATACTCAGCAGTTTCCTGAGATATGTTCATGGGGGTGAAGGGTCAACAACAACAAAAGATTACCAAACAGTTCTTGAATTTACTGATAGTGTTTTTATTTGTACAGTAAACTCTTTAGCAGGAACGGTTCTTTCACAATAATGCTTTGTTGCCAAATCCATCTCAGCAGCAGTTTTATATTGGTTGTAAGGGAAAGAAGTGCCAATAATGACTTTACATCCAGTTTTAAACCCTAATCACAAACATATTTTATCTACCGATTAAGCAAGGAAGACCCTTTGTAAAATATTCCTGAAACTATGTATTTCCATGGTCCAAAACCTCCCAAAGACCAAATCATGCATTTACACAGTTCTTGTACTTTTGCTGCACATGCATGCACACTCACTCCACTGTACAGCAAGATTAGTCATGTTCCTTGGGAACTGCATGTTTGTGGCTTCGTGTCTTTTCACCTTTCTAATATGAGGGATCCCATGAGCAAAACAACTGTGAAGCTCTAAAACCACCAGGAAAATTAATGTTCTTGAGACCTTCTCTCTCCAGCCCTTCAAATTAAGCAGGCAAAACTGTCGGCGTGACTAAACTGCTAAATGACACTATGTAATACAGATCAGTGTTGTTATCCAGTATAACATTCTGCATTTCTTTTTTGTTTTCACCTTGATTTGCGACAAAGCCAACAGTACCTCATCCCATTATTGCAAGTAACACAATAACACAAATAACACGCTAACTCCAGCACCAGAATAAACTAGGCAAACACAAAACCGAAAGTAGCAAGAGCATTCCCTGCAAATATCAAATGGAAGAATCACATCTGGAATTGTGGTCTGCAAAAGCTACTGCAGCAAACTGAATTACTGGCATTGCTTAGATGGAGCTTTTATCCCTCGGCTTTCAGTGACATGTTAATCTCTCTTTCCTTCTAACCCATTTTCTAAAAGTTAACTAACAGCAACAGCTCTGGGCTGGCCCTAGCATTTCCAATAAATGCAACACTCAGCTCAATTATGTAATCCTGAAAAACATGTTTTATGGCTTTAGGAAAGTAATAATAAAACACAGAGAATCAAAGATAAATAAGCACATTTTAGCCTCAGATTAATGTATTCCGTATATTTACTTCATCAGAGGCTTAAGACTTTACTAGATGTATAGTCTTCTTTACTACCACACACAAAAGTCTCCTAATTACACCCTACCCTTCATGTATCATTTATTTTTTAAGCCATGCAAGCCTAGATCAATAATACAAGCAAGTGGCATATTTCACATGCTCTGTAACAGGTAGCTCACTCATACCTTGTAGTTCTGATTCTGCTCCTTGTACATCCACCTATGTGTGACATGATAACAGTTTCTATGTTCTGTATAAGACACCATGAGGTCTTTATTACTGAGCCAAGAATGAACAATTTTTCTGTTGATGTTCCCCTACTCTCAGGGGTAAGCTACCAGTGGCAGCACACTGGGAGAAGGCAGGACCAGGAGGCAAACCATTTCTCTCATTATGCCATCTCCTTTTCTCAGATACATCTTTCCCACCTCATCTCTGTCTCCTTTCCTCTTTACCCCTGCCCAGAAGACTGCAGATGTCAGAGATCTAACTGAACACATGCAGAGGGCTTCAAAAATTAAGCCAAGGAACCCAAATTACCCACCCTTCCACTGAAATGTGAGCTCTTAAATAACAGGTATAGACAGTTCTAGGTTTTTGGAAAGAGCCTGGCCTCCCATGTACTATTTTTTTTTCTTTCAAGAAAAGCCACCAGAATTATACACAGACTACAGTATGGAGTGCAGTGGATTAAGCTTGAGAGTGGGGAATCCAGGATTTATCCTGAGCTCAGGATGCAGCCCTGGAAGATGCCTAGAGTCAAATAAAAAACTGGTACACTAATCATGTAGTGAGAAGCAGATTTCCCTTTTCTCCTGCCACATATAATGCAACCCATTTTCAGTGTCAATGACAAAAACAAAGAAATATGTGAAGTGACAGACATTAATGTTTCAGAATATCTACAGCACGTCCCCTCTCAGTATTTGATCAATTTAAGGGGTCTGACCCTATGGTCAGAGGAAAACAAGGAATGTGAGCAGCTATCTAAATTTCCAGCTACATCAGCTGAAGGTTATTCAATAGAGTACAGTTACTCTGGTGATAAAACAAGTCCTGTAGGAAGTCTCAGTGGGTCAAACTCTTACACAAATAACGTAAAGAAGACTAACAAATCCTCTTGTCTTAAAACATGCCTTAAGATGTTTCCTAATATATACTTCTGTGTGAGAAATCCATATCATGCCCTTTTGAAACCCTGTGTACAGAGGAAATTTGTAGATGGTAAGACCAAGACTCACAACAGTACAAACTGTTAGCTAGTTTTGGTTTTGATACGTGAAAAGGTGAGAACCAGCATTGTATAATGAAGAGCTTTCCAAACTTTTCATGTTGGTGACACATTTTTTTAGACATGCATCATTTCATGACACTGTAATTTCAGTTTTACTAGCAAACTCGAAGTTAAACAACTCTTTATAAGAGATATGGGCATATACACAAATTGTAATAATGAAATGTATGGGGACACAACATATCTCATGCAAACCTTCCATATATATTTAAAAATATATGATTTATAAATAATAACATACATTTCCAAGATTGAAGGCGACATACTAATGTGTCATGGCACACCATTTGGAAAGCCCTGGTATAGTGGTTTGAGTGCTGGACTGGGGACCTTTCTGCACTACACTGTTATATTGCTATTATTCCACTTTCAACATCCTATGGAATCCTGGGGTTTGCAGTTTAGGGAGGGGCCTCTGAGGATTCTCAGCCTGAGAGCTCTTTGGCCTCAGTAAACTACAAACCTTGGAATTCCACAGGATGAAAGTTGAATAAAAGCACTATAATAGTGTAGAGGGAAAGGCTCTGGGACTCTGAGAGACCAGAGTTCAAATTTTTGCTCAGCCATGCAAACCAACTGGGTGACCTTTGGCAAATCACAGTCTCTCAGCTTCAGAGAAAGACAAAGGCAAAACCTCTCTGAACAAATCTTTCCAAGAAGATCCTGCAATTTGTTTGTGTTAGGGTCACTGTAAACTGGAAATGACTTGAAAGCATGCAGCAGCAACCAGAACACCAACAGTTGCCCTGGTGAAATTGCTGCACAATCAGATACTCAATACCTCTTTCTACAATCTATATAAAGACATATACATTGGCACAGCAACAGGATTCTGACTATAGTCTTCTGCAATACGAAACATACTAGAAACACTGCTTAGTTTAGAGAACATGATAACTATTAAATTCATAATCTACTGTATCAAAATGGTTACAATGAATGCTCCCCACTGAAGAAGAAAACATGAAAAAACAAAGGAAAGAAAACCTGCAGATGCACTCACCCACAGAGCAGATGCTGTTCTAAACATAAGGAGGGAAAGCACCCTTTCACAGAGTACTGGGGCTACATTTTTTCCTAGTAGAAAGATGACAATGGCTAATTGAATTAGCATCAGCTAGCAGAGTGGAAACCACACATTAGAACGCACAAACCTTACACTGACATTTGCCATTTCACCATGGGAAAAGAGAGACACAAGTGTGCTCCAGAAGCATATTCAGTGTCTCCCTCTCCTCTTTCCTTACTAGTGGTTGGAGGCAGACTAGGTCTTGGGAAATCCAAGAACCAAGGTAGAAAACAAGAATAAAATAAACAAATCTATAATGTATAACTCTATTTCCCTCAAATAACAAGAGGAATACAGTATGGCAAACAGGAGGGTTATCTTAAAGCAGATATACAGTATACACTGGCTTTTGGAAGCTGGAAAAATAAATATGCAATAGATAAATACCAACAACAACATCCCTCCCACAATTTCTGTAAACATCTTGGTCATACCTTCTATTTCCTGGAGACAAGGCTTTCACAACACTCATTGATGGAACTCCAAAAGATATTGTTCAGATCCTAAACATAAATCTACAGTGTAGAGTTTACTAATTTAAAGGACTGTCCTGCTTGAGAGCAATTCTAGGAACCACTGAGTGCACTTCTTCTTTCTGTCTGTGGCACACAGTGGCCTGGCTAATATAGTCGTCAAGCACCGGGACAGGAAAAGTGAGCTTGCATATGAGAGGTATATATGGCAGACAAGGGCTGAAGATTTTGGGGTCTCTGTAACTCAGGTACTCACATTCCTCGGCACTGAGAGCTCAACATAAAAATTGATGCATATATTCAGGACACATCTACTACATTTCAAGTTCCAAAACATGAGGAATTCATGGTCTTGTTTTTAAGGGCTGAGAAATATGTTGTTGTACAAAAAACCCTGAGATACTAGAATGCAAATTAATGTGCATATTCTAGACACAATTCTCCATTTCAAGTCTGAACCCTAACTTGACCTCTCAAGGTCTTTCAAATAGTGCAGTATACTACTTCTATATACTTCTAAATGTGCAGCTAGGATTTTTTTTTAAGTTTTTGGTAGATGAGATATTTCATTTGGGTTAGGAAGCCAGCCAAAGATTTTGATAAGTATCTACCACAAGACCATGTTAAAACAGTACCATATTAAGTCCTGGGCGAACACAGATTAGGATCAACCGCCCATTAAAATAATTTCACAAACATATTCAGTATGATCATAAGGGCAGCTATTTGCCAGTATCTGTTGCAGCCAAGACAGAGATGGATCCACTGTTTTATTTGGAGAAAGCAGGAGCTCATCCTCCTCTCACCATTTTTAATCAAACAATAGTTTTCCTGAAGGACTTTTAAAATGGGAGGTAAAGAGACTGGCAAAACCATCTCTTACTATTCCTTGTCTATGAAAACTCTATGAAATTCATGGGGTTGCCGTAAGTTGACAAATGACTTGAAGGTACATACACACCAAAAGAGTGTGCGGAGGGAGGTTACCTCAGGTAATTCTGTAATTCAAGCTGCTGATTGGGTTCCCACAGATTCTAGTTTGGATCAGTATTTGGGAAACTGCCCACAGAGTAGCTTCAGATCTGTATTAAAAGTGCCGCCCAAGAAAGCTCAGTAATTTACAAAACTTTTTTAAAAGGAGATATTATAAATACTAAAATTGAGAACAGACATGTTAAACATGAATTGTTAGTATGTCTTTTTAAAAAAAAAATGAAGCTGAGATTTCCAGAGTCTTAAGGTGGGCATTTGGCATAGCTATCTTGTATTTAGTAAATAAGATGGCATATGTCCAGTTAGTAAAACTTGAAAACCTCACCAAATTTATTTGCTTTCTTTTTCCAATAGCCAAAGGTAGCTAAGCTAAAGCATTTGATGGTAAGGGGAAGCACCTGGACTCTAGTTAACTAACCTGTGTGACATTTTTGAAGGTTGAGAAACTGGTATGAACTATTTTCCAAGACCAAAATTTTGCTTGAACATTTTGTCAGGAATCATATTAATCTTTTAGGACAGGACAACTCAGTAACATATACCTCCTTGACATTGCTTGTATTTAAAGAAAATAACTATGGCATTATTAATATTCTAATTTTAGCAAAAGAGCTGCATGGCATGCCATGCTGTTCCCTAATCTACTCCAGAGTTTAATTTTCATCAAGGTCTGGGAATGGAAAATTTCCTGTGGAACAAAGAATACGAGTTGAAAAATTTCCATTACAGAAAATTTTCCACTGCCTCACTGCTAAGCACACAGAGCACTGCCTCATTTCTTTTGAGAAGCTACAGAGGCTGGAAGTCTTTGCATCAAAATCTGTTGCCCCCCTTTTTTTCTTTTTTCTTTTTTCTTTTTTTTTGGTGAGAATACTTTGTGCTTTTGATTTATTTTGTCATGCCTAACCAGAAAACTGGTGTGTGGCATCACTATAATGAAACCAGCAACGGAAAAAAGATAGTTGGCCAGTGTAAATACTGTGGCCAGACATACGCAAATAATGCAACAAGAATGAAAAGGCATTTAACAACATGCAAGAACTGTCCTGAAAGAACACAGTCCTCATACAGGAAACTACTGCAATTAAGTACTGGAACAACATCTGGGAAAAGCCTCCTTCAGGAATTAATTGTAAGTAAACCAACTAATATACTTAACAACTCTACAGGCTAGTATCTTTAGCACATTACCATTTTATAATTATAAAGCATTTCATAGTTTAAAAGCTGATGACGGACCTCTGGATTAGAGCAGGAAAACCTTTTTTCTCCTTTTGTTGCAGGAACTTGGCAACTCTAGTGAAACAACAAATCTGCCAAATATGAAAACTGAAAATGCTGAGCTGTCAGCTTTGGAAAAAGAAGAAGCAGGAGCCTCTTTTTCAGGGCAACAAAATACAAAATCCAAGAGTTGCAGTTCAGGACAGTCCAGTTTTCTAGCCAAATTTGCGGACAAAATGTCAAAAGAAGAGCAAGAAAGGGCAGACGAGACATTAGCTCGAGCAATATTTGCAAGCGGTATACCTCTTTCAATACTTGAAAATCAATACTGGAAGGATCATTATAAGCTAATCTGCCCGTCGTATAAGTTACCATCGGGCTATCATTTATCACATTACCTTTTAGACAGAGAATACAACAGAGTTCAAACAATGGCTATCCAGAGGATCAGTCAGACAGAGTCATTGACGCTGACAGCAAATGGGTGGGATGATATACAAGAAATGTCTTTACTGACCATTATGTTTGCAACACCTGAACCAATATTCCTCAAAGCAATTCCTACTGAATCAACTAATCATACTGGTGAATACATAGCCAACATCTTAAGTGAAGAAATTAAAAGTGCAGGCCCACACAGGGTCCAAGCCCTTGTGACTAGCAATGGGATTAACATGGAAGCTGCACAGCAAATATTAAAAGCAAAATACCCACATTTAATAGCATTTGGCTGTCTTGCCGATGGATTGAATCTTCTGGCAAAAGACATAGTAAATGTGAGTACAATGAAAACAATACTGGCAAACTGCAAAGTGATTGTGAAGGCATTCAACAATCACCCTGTTGCTAATCAGACACTGATGAGATTACAGAAAGAGAAGCAGAGAGGAGGAACTGCACTTTTCTTGCCATCAAAAACTAGATGGAACTCTGCAACAAAGTGCTTAGACAGCCTGCTGCGTACAAAGAACTGTTTACAGTATGCTTTGCTAGAAGATGGAGTATCCCAGATTATTCCTGTGAATGTTCAAAAGGAGATTGATAGTGATTCCTTTTGGATACAAGTTCAAGGAGCATTCAGTTTGCTACTACCAATTTCAGAAGCTATCAAAGAACTTCAACAAGGCAAATCAACCCTTTCAAATATTCCAGAGATTTTTGGAAAACTCAGAGAAAAGCTAGCTGAACTTTTGCCTTCTTCACCTCTATCCAAAGAAGATGTAACAATAGTAAAGCAAGTATTCACTAAGACAACTGAGTCTTGCTCTCATCCAATTCATCTGGCAGCCAATCTACTAGATCCTCAATACTGTGGAAAGCATTTGTCAGAATATGAACTATCCTCTGCTCTTAATACAATAATGGAGCAAGCCAAGAACATCTCCAACACTGATGAAATCACAGTGATGACAGACATTGCTGAATATCGTGCAAAAGAAAAGCTTTGGAGCCAAGAGCTCATCTGGCGGGCATCAGAGAACTTATCTCCTCTCACATGGTGGAAGGGGTACTGTAGCACCCGACAACTGTCCAGGATTGCCATAAAGATCCTAAGCATTCCACCAACAGCTACTTCCTGCGAACAGAGCTGGAAGGCCTTCAACTCAATGATGCTGCAGAACAGACTAACAAATGAACGTACTGCTAAGCTTGTCTCTCTTTCTCAAAATCTCTTGTTGCTGCAGGAGAATTCATCTCAAACACCAAGGGTAAAAAGGATGAAGCATGATCCATTGCCCATGAATTCACTGCAGAATTCACTAAAGAATTCATCATTTGATGAAACAGAATGCAGTTCAAGCCTGTCCAAATCAGTTTCACCTCCTTCTAAACTGGAATCTACCCATACTGCAAGCATTTCTACAAATACCAAAACTGAAGAGACCCTCTGTGAAAGTTAAACACTGCCCAAGTCATGGGGGGCAGGGGAACTCTGGATATCCTGAAACTAGTGTTTCCACAATTTCCATGGTCTTTATCTTCTCCCAGTTAGTGTTTATCTAAGGTTATAAAATTTATATTACTCAGCTGTAATCACAAATATGCTAATCAAAAAAATGTTCAAATCAATTTTCACTGTTTTTAAACACAAGTAAGTATTCTTTGTTTTTGTTTTCCTCCAGCCAAGTATTTCAGTTCCAACTACTCTGATTATTGGGAGGGAAATCTTCTGAACTGTTTATGCAACACACTAAATTTAAGTAAGCAGTTTTGATTACTAAACATGTCAGATAAATACACTAAATCAGATCCCAAACAATTAAGTACCCTGGGAAAATTTCAGATTTAAAGTTTTTCCCCAAAAGCCCACACCATGGAATGAATTAATGACCAGATAAGAACACTAACTGTTATCATCTCAGTTTGTGGACATGGATCTTCTTGTTCTTTTCTTCATTGTTTTGGGTTAGTTCAAGGCAATCTTATCAAAAAGACATAATCCATTGCAAAAAAACAATGGGATCTGACATAGTTTAAATCCCTTGTTTTTTCTCTTTTTGCTTTTAAACAAAGTTAAAACATTATTGAAAGAGAGGATTAATAATGGAATAATGGAGTGTATTAGAACAACATTTTAGAAATCATTAGATGCACAACAGTAATGGGTTCACTACAATCCAAACGGATGAATGAAATCAGTCTTAATATAAAAGCCAGTGTTAACTGTTTTATGTGAAAGAGATTACCATTATTTCTGGCAAGCCTTGATAACTAGGCTAACTTGGATTTTTACAGCACTGCTCAGAGCAATTTATGTAGGTAAGCAAGTATAAGATTGTCACAGGTATCTTCCCAGTATTCAACTGGTTTTAATATCCTCCTCTGTCCCCCCTACTGACTAGATCTTCTCACTTTTTTAAAGCAAAAAGACTTTAAAACAGCCAGGTTGAAGTAATAAAAAGTTTTTGTGGACAGCCCACAAACTTCTCATCAGGGATAAAATAGGCTACTGCATATAAATGAACAGACTTTTTTAAAAAATTCAAAGATACAGCAGTGTTAGTCTCGATAAGTATGTGAAGGGAACCTGTAGCACTTTTGATACTAATCAAGAAAGAGAAGTTGGTAGCATAAACTACCAAATATACGAAAGCTTATGCTACCACCTTCATTCTCTCAGTTAGTCTCAAAGTTTTTAAAAGAAGGAGCTATCCTCAGTCTAGGTAATTCTACACTGACATATGCCTACTTGGTAATCCAAAGTCACTCAGCATTAAACATACAAAGTCTTGGCTCTCTCATGTGAGTGAAATGTTTGTTTTCCTCACTGAAGGTACAGTATCACAGCCTCAATTCCACCTCCTTGCTATTTGTGACTCTTTACCATTCAGAAAGTTCAGCTAGCACTTGATGGTGCTCATGCAGCAAAGGCCAGAAGCATACAATGCATCTATTAGAAAAATTATTATCTTTGCTCCTCTAGAATGTATCAGCAGGTACAGAGAAGTCAAGGTTAACTGGGGAGGATTAGATGGGGAAAAATTTGGGGAGGTACACACAAAACAGTCCAATGCAGACTGAGCATGCCCACTTACCACAGAAGGCTGTGTGACTACTAGTAGAGGGGAGATGAGAAAAGGGATGGAGTGGTTGCAAGTCTCAGCACCCACATCACAAGATTTTGTTGCAAGTCATACTTCTCCTTCCCAATTGACATCTTTCACACAACGTTCAATGGGATGAATTAGTAGTGTCTTGTACTTTACACTGAAATTTAGATTGAGATTGTTGAGATAGGATTTTTTCTTGCTGTACAGAGGCCTGTGCAACAATGGACACTTGAGATTTCTAAGTGCAATTGCACCACCATTTCAGAGTTCAACTAGCCAACGGTATTTTTGTTTATTGCTGATTTATTTTGTTTATTGCTGATGTACTGAACACACCAGTTATCTATCCTGCAAGCAGATATTACACAAAATAGGTTGCACTCAATTATCAGTTTGTAAAATTATCACAGTGAATTCTGTGTGTTGACAACTTACTTCATTTCCAAATAGCCTTCCCAGCATCACAGCATTAACGATCAATAATGTTAAGCATCCATAAAATGTTTCTCTTTGAAAAATTATAACTACTACCTTTGCTCTTGTTTCTTCTTGAATGTTTCTAAAATTTAAAAAAAACCTGTGTGCAATGGTATCATACTAACAGCTTTTTTTAAAAAAAGTACTTTGAAATCTGGAAAAAAAAACTTTAAGAAATATACATGGGGGATGTTAAAAGTGTAGTGTTGACAGCACTAATTTCAAGATGAAAAGTCTTGCTCAGATAGAAATCAGACATGGAAAGCCTGTAATTTAATTGAAATCCTGGGAAAAGTCAACCTCAGAGACTAGGGTTGGGTTTGGCACACTGCCATCACATTTATTCAGTTTATGCTGGCATTTAGCATATGCTAAATCTAGGTCATAAGCAAATCCTGCAAACTCTGAAGTATTGGAGGAAATAAGGGCAGGGCATCCCAAACACAGGATACACCATGGATCAGATTTTAGACTTTAAAGTGGGTGATAAAAGTCTACCCCATTTTAAGGGGGAAGAAATGCTTTAGGCTCTCAGCCAACACAGAAAGGCAGTGGGCTCCCTTCTTTTCAGCATCAGGGGCAATCTCCCACAAGGGATACACTTTTTTTGGTGTGTGGGTGTATGGGTGCATGGGTGCATGGAGGGGGACTAAATTTGAGACTCGAGACTGCCCTCAGCAACTGGAGAGCAAGACAGAAGAGCCAGGGGCTGGCACGAACAAAAAAAAGTCTGCTCTTCTACTTACCCATGCTTTCTGTGCAACTGTCCATTACTGATATTCCTGCCTTTCCAGAAGATTTCCTTCCAACTTCCTCCTAACAACTTCCTTGTTCAGCTCACTGATGAAATTAATGACCTGTAATCAGTGTCCCTGCCAGAACCGATGGTGCAAGCCAGGGAAATACAGGCAGGTAGGAAATACAACTGCAAATTATACCCTAATCCCAACCCCAGACTTAACCCTAACACTAAGTACACTAGAGTTCTCATTAGCCTTACAACTCACACAGTTAAGGGTTTTGTTTTGCTTAGCCTAGTGCACAACATCCATGGGGGAGCAGGATACTGATACCAATGTCCTCAAAACACATTTGTGTGAGATTGGGATATACAATCACCTAAATTATAGGCAGTGTGGTGTAGTGGTCTGAACATTGGACCACGAGCCTGGAGATCGGGGTTTGATTCCCCACTTGGCCATGGAAACGCACTTGGTGACCTTGGATGCGTCACACCACACAGCCCCAAAAATCCCTTAGGGTCACTGTAAATCAGAAAAGATTTGAAGGCACACAACAACAACAAATTATATCCACTAGAGTGATCATTTTAGCACCTGAGCAACACTTTCAACACAATCCAGAACCACACTGAAATCCTACAAAAAGAGATTCTGCATTATTCTACAATAAAGTTGTTGCTGACTTATGGCAACTCTAAGGAGAACCTATCACAGAGTTTTCTTGGCAATATTTGTTCAGAGAGGGTTTGCCCTTGGCTTCCTTTGAGGGTCAGAGAGTGGGTTTCCAGGGCTGAGCAGGGATTCAAACCCTGGTCTCCAGAGTCACAGTCTAATGCTTAAACCATGCGGGCTCTCAGACCCTGTCCTAAAACTGGAAGTTTTCCCCTGTAGCTATATTTAAAACAAAAAAAGCACACTTTTCAACTGGAAGACTTCCCAGGCTACAACCCTATATTAACAGGTAATTTTATTTCATTTTTATTCTCTTCATCCATTTTGTTCTTTGTAGAATTCTACAGAGCAGCTTTCAAAATTCAACATGATCATGCAGGAAACATTTATTACTATTCATTTGCAAAGGAAACTTTGATCTTTATATGTAGACCAAAAACATTTCTTTTGGGATGGTGGCAGGACTGGGAGTGTCTTTTGCTTTGCTTTTTAAACTTACCTTTGCTCAAGCATCAGTGTGATAACTTGCAAGTCCTAACATGCCTCAAGCAGGGTTCACTGGCATATCTGAAAAGCAGCTTCTTTGTCTTACCTGAAACTTCATTTTGTTTAAAATGCTTGTTACCAAAATTATGCAAGATGCCAGAGGCATTCAGCTGCAGTACTTCTAAGTTTGTGTGTACTGCAGCTGTGCTTCTAATTAACTATTGGTGTGCTGGTTTTCCTAATAGTATTCCAAACACAATCAATGGCACATTATGTTCTGCATTATGTTCCCATCCAGTAATAAGACTTGCAAGAAAGTGAAAGGTTCATTTAAGACATGGGAGGAGAGGGGTATCACAAATCACTGGCACAGGTCCAGGAGAACCCCCTGTGCAAATAAATAGAACACACTCCTGCTTAAAAAAGGGGAGGAGACTTTTCTTCCCATCTTGAAACTGGAACCTGAAAAGCCACCAGAACTTCGGGACCATGGGTGAGTGAGGGGTTTAAGGATGAGTACAGATGGGAAAAAATGATGGTAAACTTACCATTCCAATATGCAAGTAAGCCTGCTTTCTGCTCATACACCAAGATCTTTGAGTTAAGTCAAAAGAAGAACAAAATGAAGAGTTTTCAAAAAAGATGACAGTCTGACTGAAGATAAATGACCCAGACCACTCCATGGTTCTCAGAAGTATGGTGAGAGAGTGCAATTTAGCTCTATTTAAAAACTAAATGCTGGAGACCAATTAACATTGACACTGCACACGTTACAGGGTTAGACCACAGCTGAATTTGGTATACAGCATTCATCTGAGAACTCACCGATGCAGAGGATGTGTTCATTCTGCTCTCCTTAAAATTCTCCAGAAGCTCAAGATAGATGTTTACCAATTTCATGATGGACATAATAGTCACAAACCATGAAACAGCCCAATATACCAGAAAAAATAACAACTATATTTGTACTGCAGTAGGTATTTTCACATCTGTCTCCCTTTTCTCTGCCAATGCAAGAAGTTTAAGGCCACATATTATATTTCCACATGTGACATTTGGATCCATTAATACAGGGCAAGTGTGACCTTATAAGACTTCTACACACACGGGCTAGATAAAGCTTGAAGCAGGGTGGTTGTACCTGCACCAATCCCCAGAACCTCTCTCTCCTCTTATTCTTCAGCCCTGATGGGCCCCAGCAGAATTGTTATCATTAGCTATTCAATCAAATTGCACAGAGATGCATGATCACACATCTCCATATGAATAGGTTATCAACCATGTCTTCTCTCAATAAATCACATAAATCCTCCATTAAGTATAATGTTTAGACCAAGGACCAATAATACAAAACTGCAGTTGTCAGCAAGGATTCTTAGCTTTCTAGAGCAGTTTCTTCTAATTTTGGTGCCTGCTAGATGTCTGATTTATCACTCCCATTAGCTCCAGCCAGTATGGCTGATTGTCAAGGATGATGGGAGCCACAGTTTAAAACATCTGGAGGGCACCAGATTGTTCTAGAACATTTATCTTTTACAATTTTACACGGAATGTAGATGTGTACATTTGGCTTGTTTTAAAGTTTTCACCTATTCATGTTTGGGTATTTCTCATTAAAATATGTCAAAGTAATCACTACTATTTTAAAATGGGGAGATAATGAGCTGTTTTCTCACAGCCATCTACTAAATCAAATTTAACAGTATCACCGAATAAGAACAACACAGACTTGGTCCAAGTGGAGATTTATAAACTGTCATCACAAGAAAAGTGGTTCACCATTTGTAGGTAAGCTTCTGTCTCGACCAGACAAAATGGTTAAAAGCATTCTGGGGAGTCTAGTGCATACTAGAAAGGAGCGGGACCACACACACCTCGTAAGCCACTGTCTCCTGACTTCTGCAATACTGTAAGTTGGAGCTCAAAGACATCACACACTGGATAAACAATGGAACCTGAAGTCAAGTAGAACCTAAAAATCCCAACCAAACTAGCTCAGACACCGGAGAAAAGAGAATTGGATTCCACTTCCTGTAAAAACTGAAGGCAATTTCTCTTCAGTTGGCTCATTCGTTTGCACTCAGCGCTGGCCTAAGTATCAGACTGAATGTCCTTGAGGAGAAACTCACTGAACAATGTTAGTTTGGTATATTTAAACTCAGCAGCAAAAACCTTGGTGGATCTAATCTTTGCTGACATGCAAAAGTGTGCAATTTTTTTTCCATGTGGCTGCCTTTCTGTTTCTTTTTTCTTCTCTCTTTTTTGAGGAAAAGCTAGGAAAAAAGACTCTTGAACTACGCTAGTGTCTTGGGGGCAGGGAGAGGAGGAGGGAGGGGAGACAGCTTCCCTTTGAGTCGCAGGCAATTCCCTGGAGACTAGCTGCCTGCTTTCTTTTGCTCCAGATATGCATTCTGAGAAGAGCCAGCATGGTTTAGTGGTTTCGGTGTTTAACTATGACCCTGGAGGCCAGGGTTTGATTCCCCACTCAGCCATGGAAACCCACTGAGTGACCTCGGGTGCATCACACACTCTCAGCCCCAGAGAACCCTCTGTGACAGGGCCACTATAAGTCAGAAGTGACTTGAAGGCACAACAACAAATGGGCTCTGAGAGCTGCACTCTCTCTCTAAAAAGGGATTATCAGAGATCTGCGAAAGCACTTAGTAGTGATAACAAGCCCTTTTGATGTGCTTATTTAGCAAGAACAGAACACTTAGGCAGAGGTGAAGCCTTCCAAAGGGCAGTTCAAATCTATACAATTTTAAATAAGTCACAGGAGAAAGGCATTCTTTCAAAAGGTGGGGCAGGGCATGGAGAGCGAGAACGCCAAATGTAGAACGGAACTACCAGAGCGTGGCTGTTGGCAAAAACCTCTCTTGGATATTTGATCAGAGGAGCTTCCTCAGGTCATCCTGTGGCCAAAAGGAATTGCTTGTGAGCCACAGTTGGAATATATAGCTGCACTGGGACATCGTCATTTGTTGTGAGACTTCCCTACACTCACTTCACATCACAGGCTCCTACTGGTGAGGGCTGGAAAACTCAAAACCTCACAGGAAAGAGGTTGACACAGAACTGTCATTTTTTGGCGGCAACCCCAGGCACATGTAGACTGACCCTGACAAGCTGAAATAAAACATGATCAAATTATATAATGATTATTTTAAAACTTGAATTTTTTTTATTTTAAAAAATGATTAATGCTTTACTATTTGTTTAAAAAAAAAGGTTTAAAATGATATCTGAATGTCATACTAAAGTCACCAAAAGCCAATCTTCTGTGACCCATCTCACATTGTACCCTGTTTCACAGAATCTCCTAATCCTCAGCAGCCACTTAGTACTGGGGACTTGCAAGGACCAATGGGAAGAGAACTGAAGTGAGCAAGAAAGGAATGACTGAATCCATGGCTCTGTATCAAACACACTGAGCCAAAACTTGCTTTTTAACACAAAAGAGTAAGCTCAGTTGAAAAATAACAACAATGAAGCATCATAAAGATATGCTACATATTGTGCTTTTTGTTGTGCAAAATATTTATGAGTAGCTGACAATGTCATGCATGCTTCTGGAAAGGCCTGGTTCCTTACATCTTCAAATAAGTGATTGTGCTCAGTGTCCTTACAGATGTTAAGAGTGCCACCAAACAGATATGCTTGATTTCAGAACTGTTTCCTTATGGAGATATAAATTTTTCAGGTCAAAAGGCTTGTGGGCTACTTGCCCAGAGACTTTGGATTAAGTTCCTTGGCAGCACAAAACTCTAATTCAGTTGCAAACAAACATGCCTTGTTCCAGCAGCCAAGTTATATATAAGCCTCATTGGGAAACGTATGAATTATAAAACTAGAAATCTGATTTGCATCACTTTGATTTGTATCACTCTACCTTCCAAGAAAAACTGATCATATAATACAGCAAGAACAATTAATTCTTACCAATTCTGATCAAACTGAAACATGCATAGTTGTTCAAAGGATCAAGATTTCAAGGATGCACCAATACGTAAAAGCACTACATTAGCCTTGCAGATAAACACACGAGGCCCTTTCTGCATGAGGCGAGGGAATTGCTCCGTGCCATTACCTACCACTTCTTCTGGGGTCTGAAGCAACGTGGACTGTCCCTGAAGCCCTTCCGCAGGCCTCTCCCTTGGTCCATGGTGAATCAGAGCAGTGCAAGGTCTGTAGATCTGTATTGCTCCGGCTTCCAAAATGGTGGCTTCCAGCTTTGCTTCCAAAATGGCAGCTTTCAGTTTCCAAAATGGCGGCTTCCAGCTGGTCGTGAGTCCCGACCAACTGCTGAAGCTCGCCATGCCTAAAGCCCGCCCTCCGCAGATCGCAGGCTTGCATTGGTGCCAGCCTGCGAATCTGCACAAGGGAGGAGGAATACAATGGTGCGTTCCAGGAAAATAAAGACCTGTTTTTTCCAGTCTTTCAAAAACACGCTGGAGGACCACTTGGGGTTGTTTTGGAGTGAACTGAGGTGCGGATCTTCGGTAAGTAGTCCGCTCCTAGTCCGCTCCAAGGTGCAGATGACCTCCATGAATGGACGCACTGCCCCGTTCTAATTGCCTGGTGCGGAAAGGGCCATTGTTAAAAATTGGCCCACAAGGCGTCTTTGCAGTCCACTCACCTCTTAGTGAGGCTTGAACAATGGAGTCTCCAAACTAATGAAGTTTGTCCCAGCAAACTGCTATCTTGCAAAACTATTCACAGTAAGTTATAATGTAGGGATTCTCTAGAGCCAAGGGAAAATATCTGGGAAAATGATATGGGGGGAAAAGTCATGACATCTAAAGCAAAGAATGTACTTTTACCATATTAGTGTATTTTCTCAATTCTTCTAGCCTTCAGACATTTGTCCTTCACAACATTATTTCTTCTCCTTTAAGTTTATCCTCTCCCCCTAAAAAATAGTTACTACAACAACACCCTACACTGAATGAGTATAAGTACCTTGTTGCTGTAACATAGGCAAGAGACAGCATCTTTACCAACTGTATGTTTAACAATCTGACTGCACACCTAAAGTTTGTCAGCATTCCTTACGTGGAACAAAGTGGTTGAATCAGCACCTGCTTAACCCTGAACTTGTACTCTCCTACACAGAAAATGAGGCAAGGACAGAATGGTAATGCTCTGCACATTTCTCAATTCTCTTAATGCATAGCAATATCACACCTTTCAAATAAAAGGTGCCACTGTATAGATGATTTAATAGAAGGTGCTGGTTGATTTTTAATTTAATTATTAGACTGAGGACAAAGGTTACTGTTTCTGATTGTTCCTTTTCTGATACTTAGTATTTAGGTTTCTAATATGTGTACTTATGCACCAGTCTGTATTTCGCAAGTGTGCATCCATTTGCACACTCCCTGTGTTGATATACATATCTCTAAGATTTTGTTGATGGCTGAATGCAGAGTATAAGGAGACTGCAGAAAGAAGATTCCTAGGAGTTGCTACCGTATGTATATAAACTGCAGCTCTGTCCAGAATTTAATCAAAGGGCTCCAAGCTGCTACACAGCTATCAACCCCATTAGAATAGCAAAATATCAGCTGACTTAAGGGGGACTACACTGCAAAGGGACTGCTGCACGTCCTGCTCAAACCTCTGCAGTTTCTTTCATGCCAGCAGACTGCGCCATCTCAGCTCATCCACAAAACCCAGCATGCCACTGCCAGCACAAACTACACTGCAGAACTGAATGATATCCTGGAGAAATAATGGATTTTTTAAAATTTCGATTCACAACAATAAAATACACATACATACCCCTATAGGAATTCCAAGTTTACTTCAACATAAATGGATGTTTCTTTTTCCCTTTCACATCACTGTTTTTCTTGGTAAATCTCTGATTTTTTCCAGGGTATTGAAAAACTGGATGGTAGGACACAAACACGAGGAACTTCAAGTGGAAGAGACACGCAGGAAAAAAAATCAAAGGAAATAAGTTGTGGAGCAAAGGGCAAGAGGTAACAGCCAATACACAAAACCACAAGAATTTCAGAGGTGCATCAAATCAATGTTAAAACAAGTTCTGAAGGTATTTTATTTGAATTCTGTTCAAGTTTCACAATCTGAATCAGAAATGGTATTACTCCATTTAGTTTGGTACTTTCCTCCACATTACAGATACTTACATTCAGGTCCTGTCCAGTTTTCTTCCATTGTATTTTCATCCTTTCATATGCTCATCACAAGGGAGATTAAAAATACTTAAGGAAACACAATGCCACTGATGTATCAATAGCAAGCCAGATTTCCATGTATACAACGCTACCCAAACCCTCTGCTAAGTAGCTAGAAAGCCACTGATTGAGCAAAAAAATGTAGAGCTAAATGCTTTCTGTTCACAGCTACTTAAAATATAACCAGCCTTTCCCAAATAAAATATTTTCTACAGCTCACAGAATCTAACATAAAGCCCACAGAGTCTCAAAACCATAGCAGCACAATCCTTCCTCCATATATACACACAAATTCCACAACAAAACCCTAATTTCCTTAAAAAATTTATAGCTCCTGTAGTTCGACCACACAAGTGCCAAACCCTGTTTCTAGGAGAACAGATAATAATGGTGCAGAGTGTATGAGAACCAACCAGCGAAGCAAACCACAAGTAGTTCTTCAGCCTGGACACAACTACCTCCTAGAGAATATGAAAATACAACTGCTGAGTCAGAACAGAGTAAGATGAACCATAGTTTTCAGCACACCATTCCTCGTTATTTCGCTCTTTGGATTTCATCTACAGTCCAGTGAGTGGGTAACCTTCACATATAAGCAAAAAGAACACTTCTACATGCTCCACTGAGCAACCATGACTTGTTAAGTGACTAGTCTTGTGACAGTTCCCAGTTTATGCAGCTGCCAAGCTACTGTCAGCTGTAACTTACACACAGAAAACTTCCATATATTTAGGGCAGTCACATGGCAAACAGTCTGTTCAGATTAGGTTGCCATATGTAGAAGCTGTTCTAGCAATTTCCACAAGATGCATTAGCAGAGACTGCAAGAGAGAGTTGTTATCAGGAGCTTAATGAGCAAACTTAGCACAGAGCCATGAACCCATGCATCAGAAACTCCTGGAACACTCTATGGGAGTTAAAGCACTTTTCCTGTCCTCTGAGCCCTACCTAAAGATGTGATAAGATGGGGGGGGACTGTCCTTTTCCCCTAAGGACAAATTGGAAACTTTGGGAAATATAGGTGAAAAACTCTGATGGATTTTGTTTTTAATTAGTGAAATGTGTTTTATGATAAAGTTTTACTCTTTCAGAACTACAGGAAGTACATATTGTAAAAAATTGTATGTAAGACTACCTACAGAATTAGAGAACAATAATTCCTGTGCGGACTGTACACACAAGCAACATGCAAATCCCAGATGTATTTCTGCACTGAAAGACTACTTTCTTAAGAGAAGCATACAGAGGGGCCATTCTTGCTTACAATGATAATACACCACTGAAGAGTTCAGCGTTGCCAACATCATGTTAAACTTTACATCGAAACACAATGGTAGCCTAGTCTTTAAGACTACGAATGAATTACACTGTTTCTCTCCAAATAATACTGTGTATTTTTATTTATTACAAAATTGATGCTTTCTGTTTTCACCCTCCCCCTGCTTCCTACATAGCAAAAACTAAGCTATATATGCTCAGGTAGCACAGGGGTGCAGAAGTTTTAAACTCTCTCTAATATAGATTACTTTCACAACTTTGTACAACAAATTAAAATTATGTTATAAATGGACCAAATAGGTCAATCACGTATGCTAAACTGTAAGTAGAACATTTTATGGGCTAAATCCAGTTTTAAATCCTTAACTAGACTAAACCCATGGAGTCACTGGAAATTCTGTAAGTGCTGATATAACAATTTGCGGTTTATTGAGTGGGTCTGTGCTATTTGGGCACACCTATGCTTCTAAGCAATAAAGTAAATTTGATGTTGTTATGAAAATAAGTTTGAGTAAAACAGTTCTCCCCCCACATTTGCAGGTTTGACTTTTGTGGGTCTAATTATTCATATCGCCCCCCTGCCTCCCACCTGTGCACAATCATGCTGGCAGCGGACAAGAGAGTGAAGGGGAGGGAAGATCTCTCCCCCGTGCTCTCCCGCACTGCTGCTCACGCAATCTTGCTGGTGGGGGTGAAAGGGGGAAGATCTTGCTCCCTGCACTCTCCTGCCAGCTGCTGCCAGCATGAGTGAGAGTGCAGGGAAGAGAAGATCTTTTCCCTGCGCTCTCCCAGGCGCAGGGAAAAGATCTTCTTCCCCCTTCACATTCCTGCTCGCCACTCGGGGTGGGAGGTGCCAGCAGCCGGCAGCAGGAGACTGCAGCAAAGGCAATTGCTCACTGGGGGGAGTTATTCGTGGTTTTTTGACTTTCATGGTGATTTTGTGTTGCTAACCCCCATGAATGTGGAGGGTCTACTGTACTTCAGTCTTGCTCAAATTGTTCATTTTCTCCAGAAAACATAAACTGGAAAAAAGATTTCCTGTAGCTTCAAATTTTCAGAAGTTTTACATCTTTAGCAGTCTTTATTCCACACGTTAACTGGCATGAAGCAAACATACAGCCAGCAAGTTCTGGTCTTCTTAGGTTATGTACTGACTGGACCATTCCTTGCTCCATATACTGCATCACCAATTTCTTATGGCTTTCTACCCACAGTGGGGATTTCTGTTCAGAAACTAAACTAAATCTGGTTTCAATTCAATCCCACAAACTTTGTTCTGTTGTCAGTGGCTACGGTTGCACTTGCACAAGGACATCTGGAGCCCTT